>JXTB01000089.1:1046574-1058537 GCA_002914805.1 Parasponia andersonii
TTTATACACGTTTTATATTGTGTTAAAAATACTTTCATAAAGTTTCAGAATATTTTAAGTTAAGAAAAAATCTATAAAATTCTATAATTGTACACTGGTTTTCAGTTTAACAATTTTACTAGGTTAACAATATTTGGATTCAAAATTATGAAAAATATACTAAATCTTTCTTTTATAAATTTAGATAATTTTTTTAGATCTTTCTTTATATGTCTTACTGAGTTATGCAAATTTTTAGGATAAACCGAATTATATTGTTGAATCTAAATTTATTTAAGTATGCCTTGGTTGCTGAATATTTACAGATTTAGTTTTGTTATAAAAATTATTATGTTATTTTATGTTATGGATATTTTTCAAACATATAAAATATGTTTCTTAAGAACAATGATAGCATGTGTTAATATTTTTTTATAATGAATGTTTTGTTTTTCTTTTTTGGCATAAATAATAAAAAATAAAGGATGGAAAAGAGGCACGTGGTTTCAACAAAGTTGGTTTTGTGGTATTTTATTACAAAGTTTTTCTAAGGACTTGATGTAAGTAAATCTCACCCTATGTATTTATATATAAATTTACATGCTATTATGTGATGTTATTATGATCATTATGATATGTTGTTATATGCTATACTATATTAGTTTGCATATTAATTATGACATGAGTATGCATAAGTATTACATAAATTGCAAAAGAGATTATGATTTTAAAAGAATGATTTTTCTAAAGCACTATGCAACCAGATTTTGTTCAAAGAAGAATGTTTTTATTTAAGTGTGTGTCGAGTTCTTGAAAGGAGTATGTGCACCTCATTGAAAGACCTACAGTCACCATGTTAAGCAGAAATGTTTAAATTGCAATGCTAGCCATTGTGGTATGATAGTTATATGGGATCCGAATAACTATAAGGTCATATGCTTGTCATGACACTATGTTTATGGCTCATCACTTCTGATAGACTTGGCATTACAGTATGTTGAGCTCAAATACGAAAGTTTTATTATAGTAACGTTTATGATTAAGATGTTTTTCAAAGAAGGGGTTTCATAGTTATGATTCTTAAAATGCATTATTCATAAAACACAACATTCATTGCATGCATGAGATTTACTTACTGGGCGCAAGCTCATCCCATTCTTTTAAAATTTTCAGATGAGCAATAGATCTTTGAAGGTTGGTTGGTGGCAGTGGTGGAATCCCTAAATGACATTAGGACGTTTTTAATCGACTTTAAGTTTTATTTTCTTATATTTAGCTTTTGGATTAAAAATTAAGTGTTTTTATTTCATAGGTTATTTTGAGTATTAAGTTTTTGTTTCCAATATTTTCATAAGAGGTTGTTTTTTTAGTTTAAATATTTCTTTTTATTTTAAAAATAAAATTATTACTGGATCTTTTTTCTATTTATTTTTGAAGATGAGTACAAAAAAATTAAATATTTTCTAGCTTAGGTGCATACTTAAATTACGGAATGTAATAAGGTTGATCCTGAATAGGATCTACATATGTAGCAGTAGTGCTTTAGGGTTGGTTTTGGCTAGTTCCGGCGTTTCTAATAGTATTTCTGGTATTTGTCATTGTTGAAGAAGTGAAATTGACAAACTTTTTGTTAGAATAGCCCTCCTTCTAGTGCCAATTGTTGACGGAGCTTTTGTCAACAATAAATTTAGGAACTTGCAAGATGTGACTTGTGTGTGAAAATGTTGATCAAATCAAAGCAAATAAAAAAACAAGAATTTTATAGTGGTTCAACCCCAAAAAAGATGAGCTTACGTCCACTGTTCTTTACTATTTTCTGAGGAATTACAAGAGCTTCGTTAAGTCTCAAGATCAAAAAGTCCAGAGAGAGAGATACAGAGTGTAGCCAAAACTCCTTGATAGCAACACTGAGTTCCCCTTATATAGGTGAGGGTGGCTCAATGTTTCCCAATTGTGAAAACGGATAAGTGTGTAATCAGAAAATATAATTCGAGTAATAATATAATTGGGTAACTTAAATTGAATGATTGATCGATCTCCACACAGAAACTTGTTTCTCTTTCTTTGTAGATTACCCGCTTGATGAAGCTCGATCTAGTTTCCTTTTTCTACTGGTCACACTTAACTCATTTGAAGGAGATCGCATTTTGATCAGAAAAATTCTCACACGATCTGACGCGTCCAATTTAGTCACTAACTTTCCCTTTTTTGCATTGACCAACATATAAGTTTTAGACTGCACAATAGATACTGACATGATTTCAGATACTTTATCAATCGGATGATAATATATTATTAGTACTACTATTAATCTTAAAACCCCACTTCTATTTTGTTTAGTCTTAAACAGGTTCTCGAATCCCCATTGCTTAACCCAATCAACAAAAGAATTTCTTGATTTTGAAATTCAATTAGTTTCCGTATTTCTCTATTTTACAATAATACTCCCATTGAAACCCCCAAGCTCCTTCTACAATCTATATACACACGTATTGGATATAGCGAAAAAAAGAGACCACTGTTTGGGGCAAAAGAAAGGAAAAACCTATAAACTTTTCCTCCGAAACCTTCTCATTTTCCTCATTCTTCTCCACTCTTTCGCCTCAGCCAGCCATGGCCAGAAAGAAGCTGAATCTGGCTTACATCTACAACCCATCGGCGAGAAAAGGGACATTCAAGAAGAGGAGAAAGGGCCTTTTGAAGAAGCTGAGCAACCTAACCACCTTCTGTTGTATCGACACATGTGCAATCATCTACAGTCCGTACGAGGCACAGCCGAAGTTGTTCCCGTCGGCTGCAGGAGTCCACCACGTCCTGGTGAGGTTCCGAAAGACGCCGGAGATGGAGCAGAGGAAGAAGATGTTGAACCAGGAAGGTTTACTGAGCCAACGCATCGCCAAGTCTATCGAGCAGCTGAAGAGGCAGAGGAACGATAACCGGGAGTGGGAGTTGAGGCAGGTCATCTTCCAGAGTCTGGCTGGGAATACGTGCCTCCAAGGCTTCAGCGTGAAGGATTTTAACGACCTCCGCTGGCTGATTGACCGAAACTTGTATGACATCCACAAGTGCAAGGACAGAATCATCCATAATAAGATGTTGGTTCCGCTGGCAGCTGCGGCAGCGCCGGGGGCGGTGGCAGATGGGAAGCAGACGAGAGGCGGAGAGAGTACTATTTGTTGAACAAATCAACAATTGCAGTTCACCAACCAGCCGCAATAGGAACATTGAAAAAAATACAACTACAATAGGAATAATAAAAAAGGCAAGGACAATAGCAATAGTAAAAAAAACAATCGTAATAGTAATAGTAAAAGATGGTGTTCACACTACTTTTTAAAATCTATAAATACGGAAGGATTCATCATTTATTTTGTATCCCATTATAAATCATCTTTCTTTCTAAGAGAGAATTCAAACCTAGGAATTCCTCTTAGTATCCTACTTATTTTCTCCTAAATTATTTAGAGGGAATGTTTTTTTCTATTTCAAAAGAGAGAGAGGTTCATTTGTTCTCTCCTTGTATTTGAGAGAAGTGAGTTGTAATCTTTTTTTCGTAGTGAAATTCTTCACAGTCTTATCCGTAGACGTAGCTTAAATTGGGTGAACCATGTTAATTCTTTTGTGTGCCTTATTTTTTTTTATTTTACCCAAATTTCCTCAACTCGTATTTTAACTGTGTGTTATCGCTTCCGTAATGCCGATCTCCTAACACTACTGCGGTGGTTGCGGCGGCGGCAACTGTGACCACGGTAAGGGAGATCATGGGCATGGAGAGTAATGGCCTGCAGAGGCTGCAGTGGTTGATTTACCCTCAAGATCGTTATGATAATCATGCTCAGAATGTGGGTTTCGGTGGGGATGAGATGATTTTCCCGTCTGTGGCCGGACAACAGCCATTAGTCTAATGGGTTTTCCCGTGGGAAGGATTTTATGGTCATGATCAATGTTTTTCTAGTTTCGTTCTTCGTATTTGTGTTTGGAGTGATTTCTTTAGTCCATGTTTTTTGTTTGTGTTTTTCATTATTAGCCTGAAACTTTGTGTTTTTGATTGTTTTCGAAGTTTGTTTTAGAGTTATTTGGGTATTGTATGTTGATCATGATCAATGTTTCATATGCTTTAATTATGTTATATTACTCAGATTTTGAGCCTTTTATGAGTATTTATGTTACTTTGACAAATAAATTATTGTTTAGGGGTTTTCTCCCATGAACGAGAATTCAATATTCGTAAAATCAGATTTTGCAAGGCATTTCAAGCGAATGTTAATGATAACGAAGCTTGACAAGAAACTCTCAACGCCATAAAGCAAATGTACAAATGAAAAAATAAAATAAAATAATGAATATTTCTAGAAGATTTGGCATTTAAAAAACAAGGAGTGCTTGCGAAAGATTCTATTGAACATTCTAATCATCTATAAAGAATGAAGTACAAGTGATCAGTTTCATCATAAAACCTACGTACCACAATAGAGGACAAAGATAAATAATACGCCCCGAGCGCGTCTTGACACTTACATTCTCTCCAAGAAATCTTTATGCTAAGTATACTCAATATTTAAGGAAAATTAGGTAAAATATGCCTTTTTAAATGTGACTTTTATAAAATACAACCCTCTAAAAAAATAGAGGTATATTTAAGTCAAAAGTGCTAGATATGAGTATTGAGAGCTAAATGAGGTGTCCAAAAACTTGACAGAAAAAGAAAAAAAAATACATATGAGAAAAAAATACATTTAAGTATTTAGCATCAAATAATGTGTCTAGAGTGTTAGACATGATATCAAGTCGTGCTAAACATGGTATGTCAAGCAGCTAAAATCAAAGTATATAATAATTCAAAAGAAAAAAAAAAATATATATATATATATATATATTCAAGTTTTTACTAAATAATAGTGTTTGAGAATACTAAATAGGATGTTAAGAGGTATTAGATAAATTATCTAAACAACTCGACTTCGTCTATCTACTCGAAATATAGACCTTGATGAGATAAATGTTAGAATATTTTGTTTTTAAAATAATTTATAACTTAAAAAATATACTCTTTAAAAAAAATATTAAAAAGAGTGTCTTTCTTAAAATATATTGTATGAAAAATGTATTTTGCAAAGAATCCTTATTTAAATATCAACACAGGTGTTGAGAAAATAAAATAAATTAATAAAAGCCACTACTGTGGATCGAAACTTCTTTACTTCACTTTAAATAGAACTAATATTGAAAATTATTATGGAAAACTTTCAGGCTGCTTCTTCCGATTAAAGTGCCTCCGTAGGAAATTTCTAGAGCAAACATTTATAACAATTTTATTTTCTCAAGTAAAAAATATTATAATTTGACAACTATGTATTGCATATATGGGCACCAATCCAGTAAGTATTTTTTTTTTTTTTTTACCTATACATAGGTATCAATTTAGCCAATGAAAATTTAGTATGCACATTTTTTTATTATAATGTGCTTTTTAAATTAATTTTTTTAACAGAGAAATTAGAAAATTTGGGTTTTAGGGGTAAGATTGCCAAGAAACTCAAAGATGGGGACTTATATGCTGAAAATAAAGATCAGAATCAATATATATATATATATATATATGTATACACTAACTATCACGATCGAAAAACTAAAGTTATAACTTTTAGTAATTTTAAGTGAAAATAGTAATAAAGAATAGTTTCTAAAATTTCATACAAATTTGAGTATTTAAAATTTAAGTTTTAATCCTCAAAATAAGTAAATTACAAGATTTGAACAAATTTAATAATCATGATATTATTTACCAGTTTTAAATTCTCTAGAATTTTTTTCATTATAATTTAAAGAAAATCCTAATTAATTAGTTTTTTTGAAAAAAAAAACTTTTATTAATTCATGAAGTTTAATGAAATAGTTCAATTTAAAACCTCAGACCCAAAGTTCAAATAATTTACCTATAATATTTTATTTTCTAAATACTCGATTTGATAACAAAAATTATCCTTATACATCTACCTAGTAAGTATATTACTATTGATAAAATAAATTTGATATAGAAAAGAAGAATTGATACAGAATACAAACCAACTAATGAAAAGGATTGAAACTGCAAATATATGTCAAGCATACTTGTTAGGCTATCAGAATAGCTACCATAAAATAAATCAATACCTATAAAGGGGACAAAGTAGGGGGTGAGCACCTGAATGCTTAGTAGAAATTTAATTACTTTTTTGAATTAAGGTAATTTTACAAAATCTGTATGGTTAATACCTTTTCCGAAATTCATTTATAAACTAGGTATAAAATAATTAATATCTAGAGTAGTCACCTATTCAAAATCAAAACCAAAAATACATATTTGTACATATCATAATTCAACTCATTCCATGAGCACACTCTCTCATCACGAACTAGAGTAACTCATACTATGTGTACTGAGTACTCTCTTCCTGATAACTATCCCAGAAAATTGTAGGGACACCTATTTGTCTAGCCTTCCGAAGCGGATAGGCAACTAAATACCTACACCTAGCGAATGGGAATAATCAGAAAAATCCTACGCGAGTTTACGGGCTCCCACTAAAGACAAGTATACTAGTCTGCCTATTACAATACTGCAATGCCTAAGATATATATCACGTATGATCCTACGGTATATACAATATATAATAATATATATATATATAATAACCATGCAGAATATAACTAAACAATGCTTTAAAAATCTACTTGATACTATTCTTGAATTTACTATACCTTGGGTTAGAAATCTACTAAATCACCTAAAATCACGATTTTATAAACATGTATAGAAGTCACACAGTATAATTCTAGAATAATCCTAAGTTTTTCAATAGTTTGTTAAAATATTATTTAATTCACGATTTTTTACAAAATAGTCATCATACAAATTTTTAAATTAAATCATGTATAAAACTAGGTAATTGAACTCCTACCGCAATTAAATATTCAAATAGTGCTACGAAACTATGGAAAGAGTTTGGCATCATTTGGGTGTCGTTTGGAAGATTATGCATCATTTTTGAATCTTTGATCGATAAGTTTAAAAACTTGATTTTAAATTGGAGCTTCAAATCATGAAATAGACTTCACTACTGAATTCAGAGCACCTAAAAATACTAGGTTAGACATATAATTTGAACGATTTGGGCTCAGACCGGACCTGAACCCACGACATGCAAATCAAGGTAAGCTAAGCCATTAGATTTAGATTTTTATGCCCATCACTAAATATAATCAATATATATCAAAATTTTTGTGTTCACTTGTACATCACAAATATGAAGTGTATTTTACGATCTAACAGTCGGGTTGAAAGATTTAAATATAAAACTAAAATAGCTCAAAATTGACAAAACTGGCAAAATTCAATCTAGGTAATATTGAGTCAAGATATATATACTACGTTAAAGATCGTAACGAGACAAGTTCAACCCGACCGATTTCAAGACGAAACATTGCTGGAATCGGCGCCGGCATCGGAAAATAACTTGTGGCTTCTATGTATCACCAACGGCGAACGGGACGTCGTCAGGTAACGAAGGCAGCGGCGCAAGGATCGTCCGATCTCCAGCTATCGACCGCAGGTGGTGACAGTGCTCGACAACACTGGGAAGTACCTCATCGGAGCTTCACCAATTATTTGGCATTTTGGCTGGGAAATCGCGAGAGAGAGAGAGAGAGAGAGAGAGAGAGAGAGAGAGAGAGAGAAGGATGAGTAAGCCATATGTCTGCTCTTAAATGGGTAGTGCAATTTTAAATTGCACATAAGTTCCTAGTTTTCAACTTTCTTTCAAAATTGTCTTTCAATTTTTCAATTTAATCCCTTTTTTGAAACTTTTCACATTTTAACCCAAAATTTGAATTTTAAATATTTTTTTATTTAGTCAAAAAAGACTAAAATACCCTTCTAAAATTTAAGGGGTTTTACACCAACCTTTTATGTTTCTCGATACATTGAACTAAAACTTGAACTTTTATGGTTTACATGCAAATGAAAAAGATGCATCACATTTTCATCCTATTATGAGAAAACGATCTAAATAATAACTCGAAGTAAACATTATATATACCTTACCTTTATATGTTCATTTTGCGTTTGTCCGTTTTCTAAGATCCTCTCTACTTGTTTTCCGTGTACCAAAAAAAAAAAAAAAAAAGCTGCAAATGGGGATAAAGGAAAAGAAAAAGAAAAGCCTAGAATGATTAGGCTTAGAGAGTATGGAGGTATTAAAGGAAAGTTGTATGGTTCATGTTTTGCTTTAGGATTCATCACTAGAATGAATTATGCTTTTGTGTTTTGATGCCTGTTTTCGTGTGGTCAAATACAAATGAAGTACTTTGAACTCGATAGAACCATATATTGAACGAGATTCTCATGTAACGCCGTCAAAGATTTAGTGTAAAAGTCCAATTCGTTATATAGGCTATCCCAAATTTTAAAGGCCAGCAAGTCATTTAACATGAATCTAGTAAATTCAAACACTTAAAAGAATATGGTCATCAATATTTCAGTAAACCAAAGATCGTTCACGTAAAGAAAGGCCATAAATTTTCTTACTAGAAATCACACAAATTTCCAATTATCAAATCTTGTCAGATTCAAGAATCTTATAAGCTGCTATAAAATAAATTATTATTATCTACAATAGAGTTCGTATCCTACAGGAATTATGTCAGTTATTTATTATTATGTCTAAAATAATTTATTAGTACTTTTAATAAGAGATGTATGGTAATTACTGGAGAGACGTATAAAACAAAAACGATAACAAAGGTACAAATAGAGAAACTTACCTTAGTATTCCTTTTTGTGCCTTATATTTCAAAAATACCTATTTTTATTTTTCTTTCAAAAAATACTCATTTTTAGATATATATTTCCCGTCTAAAATAAATAAGATATATATTTCCCGTGTAAAATAAATATAGTATGCATTTGCAACATAAATTTTACTTGTGATTTACATTTACGGTATAATTTATCCTTACGGTACATATTTTAAAATGTATACCGATTTTCAGATATAATATTTATTCATGAATATATACCGTGATATATATTTTATATATAAAATATGTGTTGTATATATTTCCCTAAAAGTAGGTATAAAAATAGGAATTTATGAAATAAAATAAAACAAGTATTTATGTAAATATGCTTTAAAATGAGTATTTATGTACTTTTCCCTATAATAATATGTATGTCTAGTAGACATGAAGCTCTGGATAGTTTTTCCTTAAAATGATGAGTAAATTGCCTTTTTTAGGAAAAATCCTAGATTTGTCCATTTTTAGTGACAATATTATCTTTTTACTTTTACGTTTATCATAATGGGAGGCTACATTTGCATTCCTAAGTCGCATGAAGACACCTAATCTAAATGAACCCATTAAAAAAAATGAATTCTTTGGTATTGGCACCGCAAATTATCCCTAAAATAGAACTTTTCTTAATTATACAAGCTTCAATTTTATTTACTTATTGATTTTGATAACTCTAGTGATATTAAAGCACTTTTTATTTTCAAAAAATATTATTCTATGAGAAATACACCTTTAATGTTTATACAATTTGATCAGCTATTTTTTTCCTCTCTTTTTAATTCTCTATACTTATAGTGATGATAATGTTTGCTCCACATAAAGTCATGTACGGTTCATTCTAACATTAATCGATTAATGTATGAGAGTCTGGGAGTTTACTTTTATGAAAATAAATAAACAAAAGTAGTTTA
Organism: Parasponia andersonii; assembly: GCA_002914805.1. Lineage (NCBI taxonomy): Eukaryota > Viridiplantae > Streptophyta > Magnoliopsida > Rosales > Cannabaceae > Trema > Trema andersonii. Next base: position 1,056,297 of record JXTB01000089.1, read on the forward strand.
CAACTCCTCTGAATGAATAGCAATAAAAATTAAAATACTATAAAATAATCATCACAAAGTTATATCAGTAATCAAAAAAAAATTAAAGAAAATATATACGTAGTGACCAAAGTTTTGTTTTCCAAAGCATTGTAGTGGTAAATTTTACACTTTTTTTAAAATTAAATCCCAAGCAAATCGGTTGATTTACCTCTCCTTTTTCTTCTTTTTATTTTTTTATTTTTTTTCCGTTTTGAATATATGTTTTTTTTTTTTAACAAATTTGAATTCTGGCAATATTCACTTTTAATGAGCAAATTTTTTAAAAGAATTTTAATATGGTCTAAATTTAGAAAGCTTCTGGAAAAACGTATTTAAGATTTTTTAAATTTAATAGAATGGTATATAATTGTACTTTTTGATATTTTTATTTAAGAATAAATATGTATCAAAAAAATTTTAGAAAAATAGGAGTGTTTTATGCATGCCGGGGGTGCAAATATAATTCCCCTATTTTAATTAGTTGAACTTCCAAATATGCTCTTCCTTTGAAAATTTCCAGAGTCCTATGACAGTTTTTAGCAAGGAAATTTTTCATACTACGTAGAATTATGCTTCTGGTGAAAAGTACATCGTAACCAATATTCCTTTTTAAACTTTTAAACTTGTTAACTTTTATATCTCTTTTTGAATTTTAATTAACGAAATAACTTTTTTACCCTTGATGAGTAATTCCTAAGCAAAAGGCACCTACAAGATTGATAGGCCATACAGAAATATACTGGTTGACGGAAGGGTGGTTGAGATAGTCCAGAGTCTCCAGCCCATAGAGTCTCACTACGACCGAAGATCTAGAACAATCCGGCAACGGCGTGGATCATTTTCCTACGCGTTAGTCAAGACCATTGAGTCTCACACTGATCGGAAGTCTAGAACAATCCGACGATGGCACGGACTTTTTTTTGGTGTGTTAAATGTTTTTCTCTCCATTTTATCCAGACCCTATTGTTTCTACTTTCTTTTTTTTTTTTTTTTTGAATGAAACTATTGTTTCTACATAATTCAACTAGGTCTGGAAAACAACCCAAACTCAGGAGTACAACATGTTAACACTGCAAAGCAACTGTCGTCGTGTTCTTTTTGGGTTGGAAATAATAATTAAAAAAAAAACTATATTAATTATATACCCAAAAAAATAGTAAGAAAAAGTAAAACATGACAAATTAGTTTTTATTAAGATGTATATGACCAATGTATACGTGCAGTTATAAGAAATGTAGTAACTAATTGAGATACCATACTTCTATTAATGATTTGATGTTGCTTTTTTCATCTTCTTTTACTTACTGTTTTTTCTTTTTTGGTGATTTAAGTTTGGCTTATTTGCGACATTAATCCCTAATCTTGGGGTCTTTTGGCATATTAGTCCCCCAACTTTAATTTTTGGTATATTAGTCTCCAAACTTATAATTTATGTGCAGCAATAGTCCTCCAACCAAACTCTGTTAGTTTATCTGTTAAGATGTCACATTTTGGAATATTAATTTGTTTTTTTCCCAAATTTCAATTCAAGATAAAATAAGATAAAAAAAAAAAGAATATCTTTCCTTTCTCTCTCTATGACTATCCCTCCTCACGTCCTCTATTTTCATAAAGATAATAAGGAAACCTAACACAAAACTAATGAAGACAAACCCATGACCCATATCAATAAAATTGAAAGTATAGCCAGTACTTTCAAATCAATAAAAATAAAACACATATAAAACCCAAATCAAGGAACTCATTGTTGGAGCGGTTTCTCACCAGTCATCCACGTGTTTTGAATTGCTGATGCTGGATTCTCCAACTGTTCACGTGTCCTTGCTGTCTCATATCTTTCTGAACTCCAAGCACGATCGGAGAGGCGGGGGTGACCACCTGCAAAGACTCTCCGATGCTTAAGTCAGTGGTTTTTCTTTGCGTTTTGGTAGCAAGGAGAAAAGTATATCAGTCTCAATATCTAACTCTTTTTTTTTGTGTTTTTTTATGCGAACCTCCTTCTCTGAATGTATAGCTTCCATATATGTAGTCCTCGGATAGTGAACAGTGTTATTCTCTATCTTTGGAAAAGTATATATATATTCATGAGTACCTTTCACTTCCAGATCTTTTTAAACCATCATGGGCCGAGATTTCTGTGACCCCTTCTGCGCTACCGCGGCCTGATTTTCGCCGCCTCCTATGGCATCAATCTGTCAGGGGCGAGATTTGGGCACATCG
>JXTB01000089.1:1069580-1091450 GCA_002914805.1 Parasponia andersonii
GGTCTGGAGCCGCGGGGCTGTGTTCCATTGCATCCAGTCTGAAGACCCTTGGGGCTTCTGACCCCTACGACTGTTGAGGTGAGGATCGCTGTTCCTAGACAGCAGACCCTTGGGTCTGAAGACCCTTGGGGCTTCTGATCCCTACGACTGTTGAGGTGAGGGTCGCTGTTCCTAGACAGCAGACCCTTGGGGCTTCAGACCGCCAGCTATCGTGGTTTCGAGGTCTGACCGACTGAACCGTTTGGGATCAGTGGTGGATTCTGCCCTAAATTCGGAAGACCCAAGGCCGAAGGCGAGATCACGTGCGATCCGCGTGACCCCTCTCGTGGTTCAAGGTTCAGGAATGGGCCCCACACATGCTTAATGAAAATAACGTTCCAAAATTTTAATAACATAGATTAAAAACAGTATGAAGTTTCACTTATTCATAAAGAATGATCATTAGACAATTAGGAACCATTTCTTTTGATCATATCTGAAGGTTTAAAAAGAAAACATAACCTTAAAGGCCAAACGCAAACATCATAGTCCTTTCTTCAATAACTTTAATCTGCTCTCTCTCTATATATATTTCTTAATTGTTTTTCCAAACAGGTACGATCATTACTTTAGTTATTGAGCATATTTACACAAATTTTTATAACTAAAAACAAATTGGCTTAGCACCATAATATCTTCTTGTTTACATTATAATAAACACCAAATGGTATCCAATATAGCTCAGTACATATATACACAATAGCTTAATACATCCAAAGATAATTTAAACAATAATTAGTACTCATAAGTAGTCGTAAACATTAATATAGGCAGTAATTTAGTTTCCCTTTTATGAATACATAAATCTCATAAATATAGAATATATCCTTATTATCTATAAGATAGGTATAGATACAAATAAAATGGAAAGACTCCGTAAAAATAAACTCACTGATTACGAGAAGTGGAGTTGACTTGTTTTTAAGAAATTATGTAAAATAATAAATTGAGAAAAGAATAAAGGAAGGAAGTGGAGATAGATAAGAGATGAAACGGCAGCTGGGTTCGTATTAATCTTGTAGATTATTGGGATAAGAAGGCTGACCACAAACGGTAGTGAATCTTTGGCCATAATCTATTAATAAAGGCATAAGTCGGTAATGAGACTAAGGAAGGAATGGATTCTTTGTAAGTTATATTTCAAGTTTCTCATCTCATCGTACTTTTAAGATACAAGTATTTTGATCTGTTTACGAAACAAATATTTAATAAGTATATTAAAGAGCATAATGTGATAAATAAGAATATGTAATTAGTCATAATTAAGATTGATATACGTGACATTATTTGAATTCTCAACGGTTAACGGAATTTATGTGAGATTCAAATTATTCCTGATCCATTCCTATATAATCAAATTATATAAAATACATACATTGTGAGGTCAACACATCAATAATGTGAATAAGACTAGTATAATCTCAATATTAATAGGCCATATTAATAATATAACTTTAATCAATTATTATGTACTATATTTAGTTTATTATCTATAAAAATTAAATTGGTGGTCACCTAAATAAATTAAGAATCTTTTTTATTAAAGACATACCGATACCAATTATGCACGAACTGCGTAAACCGTATCATGTTTTTCACTCTAATATAGACTCTAGCTCCAAGAACTGAGGCTAAGTAAGACAAATTGTTGGTGCGTCAAAAAATAAAGAAAGAAGAAAAAAAATGGTGGATCGATGATTATCAATGCTTACTAGTGGCTTTGGGTCGTTGCAATCAACCCCAGTCACAACAGACTTCCCACCAACCGCGAGCTTGCAAATTAAGGGATGACAAACGATAAACTACTGAGCTTCATCATCCTTATTGTACGAATCGAACCGCACAGAAAGGGCAAACAGTATCCAGTATTGGGAAGTGATGCAGGAGCATTTTTAGGATGAAGTCGTTTCTTTTATATGTATATATATATATATATATATACGCTTTAAATAACAGCTTAAGAAACGACCAGTCGTTTCCTGTGTTTATATTTCTTTGGACAGCTGGCTTTATTGTTTTTTTTTGGGTTATTGTTGTTTATTTCTTTTTGTGTCAAAACGCTGCGTTTTGACTGAGAAGGGGCACTTGATTATATTGCTTCCTCTAATGTGGAGTGCAAGCAGTTTTCGAAACTGTTTGAAATTGGGCTTGGGCCTTTGGGCTTGTGAATGAGAATACTCCAGAAGTTCAGGCTCGTTGAAGGTTGTCTTCTTTATTCCCTCCCTATTGTGGCTCCATCAGGAAGTGTCTACTTAAATTTATTCGAATCGAAAGTTGTCCCTGGGAATATTTTCTCCGTAGCAGGGGTACTTACGTTGTGCCCCTCAAGCATTTTCGGCTTCACAAAGCTTTTAGAAACAAGTACGTCCATTTAAACTATCCACAGTGAAGCAAGCAATCCTCATTCACAATCCAATTAGCTGAGTTTGACGAGAGTTTTCCCTTTGTTATCTTTACCGCGAACATTAGCCAAAATTGAAGCGAAGAGGGACGAGAAAACATTAAAATTCCGATCTGAACTTGGATCAATCAGCCTATCAACTGTAAGGACTAATCAATACCAACGCTCACACCAAGATCGGTTGCCTGAAAAAAAGGGAGCAGCAGGGATCCATGGAGAAGCGGCAGTAAACTCGTTATTGGTTTTTAATTAATACTGTATTAAGCCAACGACATGGTACGTCGTACTACCATAAAAATGCAACTCTCTGAACAAAATTATTAGAATTCTTTAAACCCGTACTTATTAATGAACCTACGTGTTATGGACTATTACGTGTGGAACATCGACTTCACTGTTATATTTGTTTGGGAAAGTGTGGAACATATATAAATACGTGCTGTGTAATTTATTAGGTGAAAAATCATCGCATCCCTAGAGAAAACTATATTCTAAATTCACAGAATGAGGCTAATATCACTACTCAGCCATGTTGTAGTCTTGTAAATTACAGTTAAAAGATCTTAGAAAATTCAACTTTGTTCAGCTTCTAATTCTATGCTTAATATTCGGTGTTGTCTACTAATTTACCCGTGCTGCTTTTTCGTTTGTCAATTCATAATATTAAATTCAAATTCTATGGATTCCTATTATTCTTTATTACAATGTCGTACTCCTACTAGACTTTATTTCGTCTGTCGCACTCACTCTCCATTTATCTATATTTGCTTTTCACCCGGAGATTTGCATTAGTATGGATGCCCATACCTTTTATACAAATTTGCACGTTATCTAAAAAATAAATAAGTAAATAAATCTTATCGAAAATACTTGCACTTCAGATATATTAGAGAACTCCTCATTTATGATTTAACTATTAGGGCAGCTTGAGAAAACATAATTTTCAAAAGAAAAATCAACCAGAAAATTGTAAATCTTATCTGAATTAGTGACTTTAGATACTGGTGTGGAAGAATATTTGTTAATTACCAACTTTTAAGCAGTAGAATACAGGATATATATATTATATATGCTTAACTAGTTAGAATAACCTTCTAATTTTTTCTTCAGCTCTTAACTTGATTACCCTGTAAGGAGGCTTAAACGACAAGAGCTTCTTTTCTAATAATTAGCTCGTCTACTTATCAAAGAACGAACATAAACTAGAACAGTTAGAAAGACGATTAAAAGAAAAAAATTAAATTAGAACAAAAGAAGAGAAACGACAACAAAAAGATGTAAACGACAACTGGCAGATAGTTAACAATCAGTCCCCAACAACAGGCTGCTGCGGCGCCGAGTGTGGAGGAATAGGTGGCGGCTGCATTGCCCCCTCCGGTAGAGTAGACGACGTTGTGGGGAGTAGTTCCCTACGGCGATGTGCATTCTTGTTATTGTGCATCCACACCTTCAGAACGTTTCTCTTCACCCCAATTTGGGAGCAGAACTGGTTGATCGCCGCCTCGTCCTGCCTCTGAATCCTCCACCCAATCCTCTCCGCGAATTCCAGCATCCTATCCTTCTGCTCCGCCGAGAATTTTGTCCGGAATCTCTTCCCTCCTCCGCTCCCGCCGCCGCCACTCGCGGCGGACCCGGTGGCCATGGCCGGGACCCGATCCTCCCTCTCCGGCGTCTCCGAAGACCGGCGATCGTACTCCCTCCCGCTGCCATCCTCGTGACTATCCCTCCCACCGTTACGATGAGGAGGGTGGTGGCGGCGCGGCGGCCCGACCACCATCTTCGGTTCCCACCGCGGCGTGGCGGGGGCGGCATTGTAGAGGAGCGCCATGGGCGGAGGCGAAGGAGAGTACTGGATGCCGCCGAGGAGGATAACTTCGCGGCGGTGGAAGTTGCGGTGGCAGCCGCAGGCGGCGCAGGAGAGAGAGTCGCCGGAGGTGGAGTCTTCGAGGGCGGAACTGCAGCGCATGAACTCGCCGCAGCCGTCGTTTGCGTGGCCGCCGATGGAGGCCGCGTGGTTCCTCATGCACTCTCTGTACTTGACATTGGTGTTGGAATTGGTGGACTTGAGACCGTTCTTGTCGGCGGAGGACTTGGGCTCCACCACGTCGCCATCCTCGCTCTCGTTCTCGACCTTGGTTGACTGATGATGATGGTGGTGCTTGTATGGTACTACGCTTAAGTCCATATCCACAGCGTGTCCGTAAAAATGACAATTGGAGAGTAAGAATAAAAACAAAAACCAAAAAAAAAAAAAAAAGTAAAGAGGGGAAGATGTGGTTTTTTTAAGATGGTAGAATTGGATTACGGGGGAAGTGGCATATGATACTTAACATTTCATTTGTCGAGTATTTGAGTATCAGGTTTTAGAACAAGAGTTGGCCTAAATATGTAGTAGTAGTACTAGTTTTGCTTTTGCAAATGGAATAAGCAAAGAAAAAAAAATATACTCGCCTTGTCATAATGGTTTTGGCTGCAAAAGTGTGAATATTTAAGACAAGCATGACGCCAAGACACGCTTCAGAGATGAAGCTCATTTAACAATAAGAAACAAAATTGTGTGAAAAAGGGAGTTTAATTCTTGCTTCTACGAACCCACAATTGTCGGTTTCATTCTTTTCCTGTTGCTTTATTTATTTCTTCTTAATTAAAATTCTTAATCGTGCTTTAGTTCACTAAAACTTTTGTTCCACGGTTTTAAAGCTTTATCGTTCGTCTTTTTCTTGATTTCTTTCGGGTTTTACATCTTGTAAACATCATGAGAAACAGTAACTAATAACAGAGTTGATTTGTCAGTTACAAACAAAAAACTGCCTTCTAATAACAGACACAGTACAAGTGTGATAGATTTGGGATTACTTTGGGATAACCTCAATTATATATTGTTTAATTTCCGTAGCGGAACCGGCACGTGTGGGTGGTGGTGGTGGTGGTCATAACAAACTCAAAGCTGAGTCTCACAAAAGAATATATATGGGGCCGGCCGGGGGGGGGGGGGGGGATTTTATTACGGAGGTGTTGAGGTCAGCACGTAAGAATTTCCCGAGAGGGGGTAGCGGTGGAATTCTGAAGAGACACGTGGCAAAGGGACTGAGTTAATTGTCGTGGTCTACAGCGCTCGTGAAGGGTCGATGTCTCATTATCAGGGTCGGGGGACCCACCACGTGGGCTCTGCTAGATCGTTCAGAGAATCGGACGGCTGAGGCGGATCGTGAAGCGGGTGACGAGATCTCTCACACTGTATGGGCAAAATATATCTGATGAGCTGAGGGTTGTTTTCCCGCACGTCACGCTTTTCCCGCCATGCTGTGTGGGGTCCACACTTGCAAGGAGGAGGAGAAAAAAAAAAAAAAAAAAAAGACGAAGAAGAAGGAGGGCGTGGCTTCCAAGGTAACAGAACAGATGAAGCCCCACTACCGTCTCCATTCAGCTTCTAATTACCGACACCTTCTCTGCCACACGTAAATAATCCATACCTCCCTTTACTTACTATTTTTTAATCTCTGTGTTTCGCATCCCTTTTTCTACCCTTTTTTCTGCCCCCCCTCAAATTTTGATGTTTTTACCTTTGGACTTTTATTACCGTGGTTAAATTTATGATTAGTTACCATTCGTCCCCATAATTTTCTATTATCTTTTTTTTTTTTTTTTCACTTTAGAAAAACGTTTACAGATCAATGTTTTGATACATAAAACTATTTCCAAACAGCTTCGCAACTAATAGAAGCTGTCTGGCAGACCCCATGATCAGGTCCCCAACAAGTTTCGCGTTGCCTGTGACACCTACCTCCAACATTTATAATTCTTACCTACCAATGTTAAAAAATTATACGGAAACATAGAGTAGAAAAAGATAGTATGAGAGTTGCAGTACAAGAAAAGGGACAGTGACTCTAGTCGAGGAAGAAGGGGAGGTAAAGCTGGAGGGATTAAGTCGAGAGTGAGGAGGAGAGTTGTATAGAGAAAAAGAGTCCGAGAGTATTTTATTGCAACGAGAAAGGACTGTGACTCGGGAGACGAGACTTGAGAGGTGCTGTCTTGTCTTAAACCAGCTGATATGTCTAGTACTTTTTTCTTTTTTATGTTTCTGTTTTTTAGTTTTATATCTATATTCTAGTACTAATTTCTACTTGGACCACCCGCCTTGATACCTTATTAGATCCCCGAAACCCACTCCATTAACCCATCAGGCTAAATTGAAATTCTCCAAGGCTGCTACCAAGTCATTAGGTTGAGTAGCAGTATGGATGATGATATTAGACCCGTTACAATTTTTTGGTGGTTTTTTTTTGAAAGTAAAATTCAGTAAAACAAATGTTGCTTTCTATTTTGCTACTCATGAAAGAAGCCAGTAGGCCATAAGCCGCACGAGTTAATCCATATGGGGTCCAAAGGGCTTGTAAGTTGACACATAAATGAGCAAAATGACTAAAAGTTACATGCAGAAAGCAAAACTAACAGAAATGTTAGACCAGCATATAAATTTAAATTTAGATTTAGATTTACATATTTACATAAATTTTGTGAAAAATAAATCGCTATAGATCTGTCGCATTATGGCTGCATTACCGCATCAATTAGCATACAGTGGTAAAACAATATTTAACATGCGATTTTACCTAAATATCATTAGTATGAGCTTAAAATATTGCAGAAACGTATATATCCCAACACAACGTTCACAATTGTAGTTAAATCTACGAAGTCAAAATATTTAGCGTTGAGATAGAAATTTCTTGTCTACTAGTACCTAGCAATGTTAGGTTAATTACATAAAGAACACCCTCAAAAAGTCGATTGAGTTTCTTTCCCACTGGGATTTTCCATGGAAAATAGATTTTGAGGTAGTGTGACTTTTCTCGGAATAATGTTAGTGAAACTTAGTCAGGTCTATTTCTCTTTGGGCCCTCTGTACTTTTGTGAACCCGGAAGTTGGGTTGGGAAGGAGAGCAACTGAGCGAGTCTACTACAGTAGAGATGACTGATAAGTCCAAGAGAGTAAAGTTGGAAACGGGGTTAATCCAGTGACAGGCAAATTGAAAAACCTTCCAAAATCACAAACATTTATGTCCTCAAGAAAAACAAGATAATAATGAAGAATCTATTGAAGCCCAAAAAGACAGGATCTCAGGCAGTGCAAACCATTCACCAATACTTTTTAAAAAAATATGTAGGGCTTCATAATATGCAAAATCGCCATTTTTTAAATATTATTAAAGAAATGGTCGAATTTTAAAAATTATTTAAAAAATAGCCATTTTTCATATTTAATATATCAAAATCTATTGATTTACTTTCAAAAAAATTGATTTACTTTATTTAGTATATCAAAACATATTGATTTATTATTTAAAATTAATTTATTTAAAAAAAACACACATCATCTAAAAAATAGATATTTATCAAAATAAAATAATAAAATAGTCATTTATTAAATAAGTGTAGAAAAAAACAGCTATTTTTTAAATTGACCCTAAAAAAATTGCCACTTTTCATATATACTGAAATATATATATATATATATATATACACACAAAATAAAAAGGCCAACATTAGACAAAAATTACTTAGAACTCAAGTGTCCATTTTAGAAGTTGCAGAAGAAAGGCAAAAGACAACCACCTAAAAGACTTGCTCATATAACGAATAAATACGTGCGCACAACTTGAAATAACAAAAATCACTGATTATGCCTTACAAATACAGTCCAATCACTACTGACAAAAGCCAAAAACTACCTCCAGACTGTGTAGAGCGGAGTGTTAACTCAGAAGGCAGTCAAATTAAACAAAGACGCTGTACACCTACTTCAGATAAGAAAGACGCTATACACATTACGCACATTACACACACACACACACACATATATATATATATATATATATACGTGGATTAAAGACCAAAAACCACATTTATGGCTCAATCTGCTCCTCATCCTGCCAAAGAAAATTCGAAAAGCACCCAAAAGGGCCATCCAACTGATTTGGGGGACTAACCCTCTTCCGAACAAGCATTTCCACAGTTGGGTACTTCCTCTTGCGCCCACCCCTCGGCCTTGAACGAAACTGTTCATCAGCCTCTTCAAAGTCCCCCTGAAAGCAAAAGCAATATGATACCCCATGCGTGAATGGATTTTTCATAACCATATTTGAGAAAGGCGCTTTCTCCCATTAATAAATCAATAACTATATGAAAGTGTTCATCGATCCAAGCAAAAGACTCACGTGGGTGTAAACGTGGCATCCAGTCTTCTCGTGGTTATCCCTCACATGCTTGTATGAAAATCTCATGCCGCAACCAGAAAAGCTACAGACAAAAGGTTTCTGTTTCAAGTGTGCAGCCTTCACATGCTGACTGAGATTTGATTTCTGCAAACGAACAGATCCAATAAACACGAATTATAAACCAGAAAAAGCGAACTTTGGAATATTTTTCTCCAAGAACAAATAACATTTTCATGGTAAAGCCTGAATCTTACTGTTGAGAATGAGCGATCGCAACCCTTGTACATGCATTTAATGCTCTCAAATGGACCTTTTTCTTCATGAGTCCGGAGGTGCCTTTTCAGGTTCTTTTTTAGCTGCTTGGTCCCACATATCTCACAAGTTATATGTTGGTGGCACGAATGAATATGTTCCTTGAGGTATTGCTCGTTAGTAAATATTTTCATGCAGCCAGGTTCTGCACATACTGCCTCAACTGACTCCAACTTAACTACAAAAGTAAAGAAATTGATAAGACACTATATTTGCAGCCTATATACCGCAAACAAAATTGGAAGCGAGAACTCCATCTGTATCGTGGATATAATCATACAAAGTAACGACAATTTCCAGGTCTCATCAGCTATTAAAAAACATGGAACATTGAAACAACTTACCATGGGAATCCTCATGCTTACGTAGCTTGGATGCAAATCTAAAAGCCTTTCCACAACTAGCTTCTTGGCATACATACTGTTTCTCACTTTCAGTGCTAGTGGACGGGTGATCCCCATTGTGTTGTTCTTTAACATGCCTCTTCATGTTACCTTGGATAGAAAATTCACGTTTGCAATTCTCAGTTGGACACTTGAATAGTTTTCCTTTGTGCCCAAGAAGATGGCGAGTCAAGTGATCCTTTCTTCTGTAACTGGAACGACAATCATCCACTGAACAAACATACGGCCTCTGTAATAAAATTACGAAGACAAGAAACTGTTAAAACAAACAGAAAATTACAAACACCAAAAGCTGTAAAACAAACGAACTCATTAACGTGATGACAAACAAAGAAACTAATATAAAAATGTACTAGCATCAAACCTCAAACTGAAAGTAGCGTGATTGAGGCCCTCTTGATGGAGCTTCTCAGGAGGTCGCCCAACCTGATACTGGTCCATTCAAGTCGAAACCATTTCGCATTTAGGAGTTCTTTCTGTGGGATCCAATGCTTCACACCGAAATATAGGTGTATTTTTTTCATTAAATATAATAGTTCCTGCACAAAGCTATCTCTCTTCAACTGACATAAAAACAAAGGGAGGCAAAATAAAGGTAGAACCAGCCATCAAGACAAGACAAACAGCCGTAAGTTTTTTTAAATAAATAAATAAATAATAAGATTGAGAAATATCTAAAAACTAAAAAGAGGAAAATGTACGGGACAACATGTTAACACCCGAGCTCAAATTCAACATTCGAAACTGCCATGGAGTAATCCTCAAAATAGATTGGAACAGAAGCAATACAACATATACAAAGTTCAGGATTAGGAACAGTTTATATGCTTCAAGGACAAAGAGACCAAGTAGTGTCAAGAAATAAGTCCACTAAATTTGTGATAAGGGAGACTATAAAAGAAAAGCATAATTTAAAATGAAAATGATAAGTGACGTATAATCATTAATAACAAAGTCTCAAAGTCCACTACTGGGAAGTTAAAGAATATTTGCACCACGATCAACCGAAGACTGAAAAACCGCACAACAAAGTCCATATACTAGCAATTACCTCAGTAGAATGGCTTTGCATATGTTGTTTCAAATACGCAGGTTTTTTAAAAGTGACACCGCATTCTTCACAAGTATTTGAGCCTTTTACTCCCTCTGTAGCATTGTCCTCCTCAGCTCTCGCCTCGTCCAATTCCTCCTACAAAATAGGAAACCAAAAATAAGGAAAAGAACACAAAAGACACACATGCAACCATCCAAATTTCAAAGAATACCCTCCAAAAGATTACTAAAAAGGGCCGACTAAAAAAGGTGACAGAGAAACTCCCATTTCCCATAAACAAAAACGCTTATGTCTAAGTAATCATGGCTCAATATTAGGTTTCCAATCTAATCATTCTGTCATCTAAAAAGGGTCTACTAAAAAGGGTGACAGAGAAACTCCCATTTCCCATAAACAAAAACGTTTATGTCTAACTAATCAAGGCTCAATATCAGGTTTCCAATCTAATCATTCTGTCATCAAAAGTTAACCTTTACCCCGAAATTATATACTAAATTCCCAAAACCTCTAATTGTTTCTTCTACAATAGCAAAGCAAATCGGCTGGTGGGTATGCATAATAAACAACTACCCAGATTCCATATCTAACTAAAACAACTTTACTTTCTAATTGTCGTGATTATTGTTCAATTTTTACCAGAAATTGGTACAAAAAATAACTACTAAACAAAACTGAGCTAAAACCCAATACTCGTACTATTAAAAAAAAGACGAAGAGGAAATAGATACGGACCTTGTGATGAGTGAGGATGTGAGAGGTTATTAGAAATTTCTTGGACCTGCAAATTCCACAGTATTGACAGAAATACCTCCTTATGTCCCTGAATATGGGTCTCTCCTCTCCTCCGGCTTCGTCCATTCCGTGGAGTCTGGTATGGTTTACTGAGCGAGGAAGAGCTTATGTAGAGAAGGATCAGTGCCCTAATGGGCTTAGAGTTCTATGGGCCTTTTGAAAATTCTTCGGGCTTGGGTGTCGATGGCCCAATGATTTCAGACCCAACTGTAGAGAAACGAGACGCACCGTTCCCATTTCTATTCGTATGGGCCAGTTTGGTTCGCCATGGTACGATAATTTATGGTGCGTGTCCTTGATCCATTAAAGATTGGAACAAATAAAGAATGAGACACCAAAATATTTTAATAAAAACTTAGATAAGTGATGTGACATTTTTTAGACACATAATTTCAAATGATACAGGTTTTTCTTTAAAATAAGTAGTAGTTAAAACACATATTACATTATCTTGTATAAATTTTGGTGCAATATTTTGGTATTTTTATCATTACTCTTTCTTAACAAATATCTTTTTTTCTCTTTTTGTTAGTTAAGCGTACAATTATATATTTTGACACTTGATATATCTACATATTTATACCATTTTTAGTTTATGTCCTCAATATATTAGTTTTTATACCACCAGTGGTAGCGGAGTAGTGGCAAAAGCACCTATATGAAGCCTTTGCTAGCATTTGTTTCTATCAAGTTAAGGATTCGAATTTCTACAAAGACATATGAAATCGGGCATGTATTCTAGGAGTAGCCACTAATGAGTGGACTCATGGACTATGAGTCACTTCAAGAATGTGTCCCTCAATGAGTAGACCTTATAAGTAAGTACCTTTGTCCTATTAGTTGACGAAGGTACATGAGCATGAGGACACCACCAATTCTCATTATTTTGCCTTCAAAAAAAATTTATACGGTTTTTAGGCTTTTTAATACATAAACTCTATGAACTCGACAAAATTAAGTAAAAAAAAAAACCCAAAACTCAATTTTTTGGAGGAAAATCCCTTTAAACTTTCTAATATCAGTTACGTTTTGTTTTCGTTAGTTTTTTAGTGTCTTTTTTTTTTTTTATCTTTCCTACTTTGTACATCTTCTCACTTTGTATCCTCAACTATAAAAAATCATATCAATACCTCTGAACTTCATCTATGGTAATTCTGTCAGTTTAATTAATATAAAAATTATGCAATTGTTACATAACTTAAATTCAAAGAATATTTCAATAATTTAGTAAACCAAAATTACATAAATATAAAATTCAAAATAATTTAAAAAAAAAAAAAAGAGAAAATGAGAGTTCAATCTCTTCGTAGTAGTCTTCTTTTCGTCCTAAGCTTTATTGCTATCGTGTCATTCTAATTTTGTGAATCGTAAAAGATTTTTAAACTTCAAGATAGGGCTTGTTTAATGGGTTTAATTTAGATTTTGGATAGTGTACTAAGTTTAGTTTATGTTTGAATTTACTCGATTTTTTTTTTTCATTTTGGTTTTCAATATTTCAGATTAGGATGAAGAATGAAGAGAGAAAGAACAAGTACGAAATTGGTTGGATATGGCTAAAACATAGGGTACTTTGTTAAGCAAAAAAAATATTTAGTCTGACCTATATATATATTTAATATAGGGTTATAATGTTCTTTTCAAATTTGCTTACTGTGGACCTTTTGCTTTTTAAGTAAATAGTATTAATGATGATGAGCTTAATCTTAGATGGCTCCAAATTTTACCTAGAAAATTTGAAGTTATTTTTTTTTTCTTTTTTAATGCTTGTCATTTTTTTTAAATTTTTCAATTTTATATTTATGTAATTCTGGTTCATTAAATTATTAAAATATCATTTCAATTTAGATCATGTGACAATCACATGATTTTTATCTTAATTAAACTGATAGAATGACCGTAGATGGAGTTCAAGAGTATTGATATAACTTTTTATGATTGAGGATGTAAAGTAAGACATGCTATAAAATTCAAGTGAAAGATTTTTTTTTTTTAAAAAAAGACCCTAAAAAAACTTAATGAAAATAAAATAGAATTAATATTAAAGGACTTCAAGGCTTTTGCTCCAAAAAATTGAGTTCATGAATAATTTTACTTAATTTTATCGAGTTTAGAGGGTTTTTGTATTAAAAAGGCTAGTTTTTATTCTAGTTACATATTTTGAAAATGGATATTTACTTAAAATGAGCATAAATTTCAATCATTTTGTTATAAGCCCCAATTTAAATGGATAAAAATAAAATTTCCTATAATTTGAATAAGATATATTTTAATAGAATAAAATGAAATGAAATAAGTTATAATTTGAATGAGTGACATTTGATTTAATTTATTTCTATCAATAAATTTTGAAAATGGGTTATAATTTTAATATTGAAAGAGCTTTGATTTTGTTTTTATTATTATTAATATTTTCTTTTCATTTCTATTAATCATTCACATCCACATTTTTTTTAGGAATCATTGATATCTACACTAATATTGTTAAATTACATAATAAAAATTAAATTGAACAAAAATATTAGTTTCCTCCGTAATATTTTTTTGTTCAATAATGAATTTTTTTTCCAATGATATTCATCAACAAATTGTTTTATCAAATAACAATTAGCGGTTTAAACTAAAAGAATAATATAGGTTGTTTTTTTTAGGAAAAAAGAATAATATAGTTAAAAATTATAATTCTATAAATTCTTGAGATCCTTTTCTCATATAAAAGAAAAATATAACGTCAAAAATACTCAATTAAATTGTTATTTTGAGGTAAAATGAGGTATTAATGTACATGCTTTTTTTTTTTAAGAAATAAATACACAAACTATTTACAATACAATATATTCTAGACATCAACTATCACACATCGTTAATTGGTCATATTAAGCTAAATCTGCGGCAACAATAATGAAAATCTGACTCACGATCTTACCAGTAACCCTGTTTTGGACCCAATCTAAGAAAATCGTTCCAATGTGTTAAATTTTAGACTTAACATTATTATTATACCTGCCATAAAAAAAAAATCAATAGTGTTATATATGATAAGTATATTTAGCAATATATATGTATATATATATATATGTAATTGAGTCTATTGAACGAAAGAAAGTCATCCCATTCCCACCAACGAAGGTGCAAAGGAAATATGCCGGCTCAAGCACATTCATACCTCGTGCTCACTCCCATCACCCATAACGTATACGTGTTTGTGTCGTACTTATATCTGATTTCATCCGTTAACATGCTATTATTATTTTTATATATTTTTGTGCACAATTGTTCTTTTTTTTTTTTGTATCTATGCTTAATGGTGTTTATTTTTTAAATTACGTTATTTTTGTGTCTAACTACGCCCATTTTTAATGATTTCATGCTTAATTATTTTCATTTTCAAACTCTTATTATTCTTGTTTTGTAATTGTGCTCATTACTGATTTTTTTTTTAAATTTAATTGTCTTAATATTATTAGATATATTTTATTTTTAAGTAAATATGAATTATAAATTTTTAATTATTATGTAGTAGAAATAAATTATTTAAAATTAAGATAATTTTTATGTAAAAACAAGTCTAAATTAAAATATTAGAGTATATGTGATAAATTATAATTAATTTGAATTTCTATAGTTGAAATATATTCTAACTAGATTGCCCATACTAAATCTATATTAAAATATTTAACATTGTGACCTATCGAACCTATTTAAACTGTATGTTTCTTTTTTAACTTTCTAAGAGTTTTTATTAGAGGCAAATTTTACTTTAGATTATTATCTTTGAACTATTTGGCCGAAACTTACAAAATTTTGGAACTTTTTATGCTTTAAAAAAATTAGAAATTAATGTAATATATAATTTTCTTACCTAGAAAATATTTTGTTCTTTATTTTATCTATTTTTTCTTTTACATTTATCAAATTAAAATTATGAAAACAAATTTAAAATAAAATTAAGTATATTTTTTGAAAAATTAATTATTTTTTTAATCATGCTCGTCGTATAATTAATCATACTGTACCGCATGATTATTAATGATGTCATGCCATACCTACTTATAATCATGTTGTATTTGTACTAGCCCATTAGTGTTTTGACACCACTAGATATAAGGAAATCAATTAGAAGGTATGAATATATTTTTCTTTTCTTTTTTTTTTTAAAGAAAGATTGCTTGTATTTTATTTTTTGGCCAAAATTAGGAGTACTAAAGGTATTTTTTAAAAACTATAAAAAGACCTTCTTTGAAAAGGGAAAAAAAAAAGAAGAAGAAGAAGAAAAGTGGAACAATGGAACATTTACATGTTCAGAATATTGGATAGCATCAAAATTTTATTTATTTATTTCAGACCTTTTATAGAAAAGGAGCGTGATAAAATAGACATGTAATTATAAATAATTTACATCGCATGATCACATCATTTCATAGTAACCAATTATTATTAAACTAGTCATTATTCTACACTTTGCGCTATTTGGTATTAATATTGTGAAATTGTAATTTAAGATTATGTATTAATTAGTATAGTATTTTTAATTCTTAACGTTATTGATGATATTTAAGTTAGATAAATATATTGATAAAAGATATAATAAATTGTGTAAATAGACCATATATTTTTGAATTTTTGGAGTAATGCTTACCATACAAGATTATTGATACTTATAAATTTCATGTCAAATGTCTAAATGTGATATGATTAAATTTAATATTAAAAGTGTTTTAATACATATCAAAAGTAAATTGCAAGCAACGTATAGAACTACTAAAAGAAATCAAAAGCAATAAAATCTTAAAAACATACACGTTTTAAAATTTGAAAATGGTGACCATTAGGATATGAATTAAACTTGACATTAAACATACATATGACAAAACTAAATTGCAAGCAACGTATCGAATAGCTAAAGGAAATCAAAAATAGTAAAATCTTAAAAACTATGGATATACGAATGTTTATATATATATATATATATATATATATATTTATATATTTATAGAGTAGTAATCGACTTTAATGACAATAAATTGGAATTGAAAGTGCTATCTATTATTTTACTGTTGAAGGATATATCTAATCTCATTTGTAGATTTGGTTCAATGGATTACAAAGAATGTATTATCTCTAGTTTTAAAAGTAAGTGTACTAGCATAAGGATAATTATTTAGGAATTTGATTTAAAAAACTTAAACATAACAATTTATTTTATTTATATTGAAGTGAAAAGTCATAGTTATAGGTTTAATGTACTACAATAAATATAAATATTAAAGTTTTATGTTTACGGTTTAACATTGATCATGTTTATTTTTATATAATATATTAGTAGTATATATTATTTAAATGAAACAAAATAAATATTTTTAAAACTTTACATACAAATAAATATAGTCAATATATTTATTATTTATTAGATTAATGTTGTGTTTACATGTGTATGTTATTAATAACTTAATGTATTTTTTATTAATAAATTAATGTATTTATGTTTACGTTTTCCTCTTATATTTATTTGTATGTTACTATTTAATAAATTAGTGTATATTTAAAGTAAATATATAATAATTAGCATATTCAAAGGATATATTAATCCTGATTTATAATTATGTGCAATATATTATATTACAACATTACACAGAAAAATCCTATGAACAATGTATTATATTACAACATTATATAGAAAAATAAATATATTTGATGTGATAAATGTAAAATTACTATCTATTTAATAAACTAAATTTAATATAAGCTATCATTACTATTAAATTGTATTTTATAATTTATATATATTAGGACCAATCATAGCATGGATAAATAATAATAAAACCAATCAAATCATGAAAAAAATATGAATTAAATTAGAAATTTTATAAAAATTTTAAAAATAGATTACTAATCAAAGAAGCTATCAATTTTTTTACACTTTCTCTCAACTTTAAGCTTAATATAGATATATAAATAGATTATCAGACATAAATTGCAATATATTAAATTTGCAATCGATTAGAAAACTGTAAATAAATTTTAAAAAATATTTAATTCTGAAAAAATAAAACTGAGAAGTTATTCGACTAATAAGGGCGTAATTAGGACAGAAGAAACTCATATTAAAAGCACCCATTATTTGGAGCGAAATATATAGTAATAATAATAGGGTTAAAAAAAAAAAGTTGCCTACTTTAATCAAATAAAAAAGTGTAAAGTCAAGTCAAACATGCACCATTCGGCCATTGGAGAATGCTTCTCTAGACTTTAGGTTGAACTTGTTTGTTTTGTTTTATGAAAGCTATTAAGTGTAGAATTTTGAAGAGTGTGTACGAAAAGAGAAGTTTGAATGTTAGACTAATTTATATATAAATTTTATATTAAAAATAATATTTATTTTACGTGTTTACTCACATAATTATGAAAATAATCTTTTATGAGCTCCACATGATTACTAAAATTAAGGAAAACAATCTTTGATTGATTTATTTTTATGGTACTATTCATTTCATTCTATTTAAAACTAGTCATTATACCGTGCTTTACGTTGCATGAGGTAATATTAATATTGCGTATATTAAAATTAATTTATCTCTATATTAAAAAATATATTTATTTCTATATTTATTTTGATGAGACGAATATAATACAACTATTTGTTCGATAAATTAAATTTAATATAAGGTATAATTATTAGTAAATTAAATATAATATTACATAAAATATTAAAAAAGATATTTATATCTATATTTATTTAGATGAGCCAAATGTAGTACACTTATTTCTTCAATGAATTAAATTTAATATAGGATATCATTAATATTAAATTAAATACAATATTCTATAATATATATATATTACAACCAATCATAATTTTAAAAAAAATAATAAGACCAATCATATTATAAAAAAATAAAGGTTATATTATAAATTTTCTAAAAATTTTTAAAATAGAATACTAATCAAATAAGCTATCACTTTTTTTTTTCACTTTCTCTCTGCACCGCAAACTTAACATATATGTATAGATTATTTCTATTTAGATTAGTAAATGTTACATGGACGGATAACATAACTTAAATAACAAACAATTAACACAACTTAAAGTATTTGGCCGTACTTAGTGGCAAACCTAGAAATCAACTTCAAGTTGGGCACAAATAAAAATCAATTTTTTGCAGTACAAAAATTATTTATTATAATATGAAAATTTGACAAAAAATGTATAAGATTTACAAATATGTCACCAACATAAGAGACATATGTTTAAAGTTCATAAATTTGTAATCAAATATATAATTTATAACATTTAAGAAAATAAAAATTTAAAACTTGAAGACAATTCTACTAATATACATACACCCAAATTTCACATGCAAGTACTCAAAACAATTTTTTTTTTCCAATTTTAAATATGACTTAATATAATATGACATCACAATTACTAGTTGGAATATAATAAATTCTAAAAAAAAATAATTTTTGGATGTATGTTAGGAAAGAGAAAAATTTAGAGAGGTAAAAAATGATAAAGAGAAATTAATAAAGAAAAATATAAAATAGGTATCTGGTATTTATTAGGATAAGAGAAATGACTAATTTAAACTTTTAATGATGCCAAATATAGAAATAAAAATATATAGAAAATATGATAAATTAATTTATAATATAAGAGGATTATTTTTTTCAAAATTACTACATGGGGTAGTTATTAAGGGTTATATAAAGAACTAAAATTTTAATTTTTGAATATTGATAAATATAGAAATAAAAGGGATTTACAGAAAATAATTATTTTAATAATTAATATTATTTATTCCCTAATATATATGTTACGTGGACAGATACATAACCTAAATAACAAACAATTAACACAACTTAAAGTATTTAAACTGGGTAATAATTGGTAAGTCATGTTTGAATCGATTAATTAATTATTCATTGTAAACTTATATCCGGATCTAAGTGCATATTGTCTTGTTTAACAATGATGTAATTTTATTGAAAAAAAATTATGATAAGTGTAGTAAATTTTTTATTTNAACCCAATATTTATTCCGGAGTAAACACTCGAGTCACCTGTCATCCACTCAAAATCTAGAGGACTTCTCCTCTACCTTTACATTATTTTTAAATTAACAATACATTCTTAATTTTGTCCCAACCTCATTTCTTTTTTGAAAAGTCCTAACCTCATTTCTAATTCATGTCAGCACACCTAACCTCATTTCTAATTCATGTCATCACACTCGTGCTGAAAAAAAAGTACACTATTATTTCCTATTGAGAGACCATTTGCCTTTCCTTTAGTTTTCGATTTAAGGATACTAGGATATCCAATATCAATTGTACGTATTCTTAGAACTCAAGTTATTTCACATTTAAAAGAAAATAACCAAATAAAGTCCCAATAAAACTTTTTAATTTTTTTTTTTTTAAAGACCAAATTGTTGACTTAGTTTTTTTTTTTTTTTAAGAAAAAAGAAAGAGGAAATTAGCCCCAGAACGAGTTTTGGACCAAACATCGTTAAAATACGGCCCGTTTTCTCATACGTTACTTTTATACGATATGTGTATACTTTTATACGGTAAGTACGATAGTTTTTTAATAGTTTTTTAAAAACCTTCTGACACGCATAGGAAAAGAAACCTTTAAAATGGGCTATCAGCTAGCTGACGTGCTAACAGCATGCGTCAGCCGATGAGTTGCCCCTTCATTTGTTTTTTCTTCTTTTTTTTTTTTGTTTCAGTTTACATTTTTATTGGTTTTTAATTCACGTTTCTTTTCTTTTTATTTTTATTCTTTTTGAATCAACTTTTTAATATAGAAATTAGTTATTTTCTCTTTTTTTCCCCAGTTAACTTTAAGTAGCCATTTGTGATTTCTTTTCGTTCTTGGCTTATTTTTATTTTCGTGTTCCCTTTTTTCAATGTATACATGTTTTTATGATACTTTTCAAAATAAGTTTTCAGTAGTTCATTTTTTATTGTTAATATTAAAACAGAAAACAAAAACTTTTTTAAGACTAATATTTTATTTTTTAAAAATATAAAATAAATTTTGAAGCAACAAAAAAGAAATTAAATAGTTGTAGGTATCTATTCTAATTATTAGGCTTATTTGTGTGATCATAAATATTTATTCAAAGCATCAATCCTCTTTTTGTAGTATGATAGGTGATTTTAGCGAATAGCCTACGTTAATAACTCCATTATCGGCAATCGCTTGCCAAGTTATATATGGTAATCAATTAATGGTTGGAGTTGGAAGGTATGACCCCAAAAAACAATCCTAGTTTTTTTGGTATGGTACTCGAAAAATGGGAAAGAGAATTGTGTGATCCTACCTAGTATCCTACTTGTTTACCTATAGATGTTACCTATGTACCTATAGTATCATGGCAATTGTAAAGAGAATTAGGAGCTTATTTACCTATAGATGTTACCCATTTACCTGTAGTATCATGGCAATTGTAAAGAGATTTAGGTATTTTTGATAGAAAGAAAAATATAGTATTGTCATAGATATCTTACCTAATTACTATAATATCAAGAAGATGAGAAGAGAATTGGACATTCATGAATGAAAAAATAAAATAAAATGGGTTTACCGTAGGTATTTTGGTCAGATACCTATGGTATCAAGAAACTAGGAAGAAAAATTGGGTATTCCTTACTTAAAAAAATGGTTACCATAAGTATCATGCTATGTTACTATAATACTTATAATAATTTATTTTAACCTAGATATGATACTTATGAAAACTAAGTATGATATCTATGATAATTTTTATTTTTATTGAGTAAGATATCTATATTGAATTTAAAATTTTTTGATCAGATAGGATACTTATAATAACTATGTATGATACTTGTGGTAACCGAGTACTATAATAACTATGTATGATACTCACGGTTGTTTAACAATTGTGGTAATTTTTTTCTTTTTTGGGATATGATATTAATGGTAACTAAGTAAGATACCTACTACTTTTTTGGGATATGATATTAATAGTAACTGAGTAAGATACCTACTAAACATGATACTTACTTTATTTTTATTATTTTTTTGTGATAAAGCATACTAGACGCCTTTTCTAAACAAAAAATAATTAGGAGATTATTTTAGGTATCTTATCAGATTATTTATTGTATTCAAAAAATGGAAAAGAGAATTGTGGTTCGTAATTGCTAAAGAAAGTGCTTAGGTATTAATTTTATAAAAAAAAAAAAGGCTACATTGTCACTTCAAAAATAATGTAGATAGTTCAATATTTTATAATGGTTAAAATGCAAAAATATATCACACAAATTAAAAAAAAGTTTAAAAAACAAATGCGTTGTAATATTTTCTGGAACCTTCCTTCTTAAGTTTGCTTATTTTCCCTTTCCTCATGCAAGGTGATTTTGGTTTAAAATTAAATTTAAGTTTTCTTTTTTCCATTTCTTTATTCTTCTGTTAATTCTTCGTGACTGTGCGCATGCCTATATGTTACAACTTGGGTCACCTGACTATCTGTTGTGCGGTCTAAAATCCTAAGGTATGCGACCATCTCCTCCAAGAAGGATATATGTGACCTCCTCCGTGATGCTTATATGCGACCTCTTCCGCAGGTTTTTGTGCGACCTTCTCCGTCCAGTTTTCCTTAACAAACAGGAAACCTATAG
>JXTB01000089.1:1094831-1112076 GCA_002914805.1 Parasponia andersonii
AAATAAGTAAATGCTGTGGAAGAAACCTACAAGGAAAGGGAAACTGAAGACTCCTATTTGCGATTAACTAAGTTATCCTTTTCGAGTAGTCACCCGATTGTATTGTTTATAATTAACTAGTTATCCGTTTTGAATAATTATCCAATTACTTAATTGGATAATTACCCAATTGTATAGTTACCCGTTTATTCAATTAGGATCCTAGAGACATAAGGAACCTAGGGGGATAAGGTCACTACAATCTATATAAAGGGGACTCTATGATCCGAACAAAGACACAACCAATTCTGGGCAGAAACAAGTCATAGAGAATAGAAGTCAGAGCAAATACACGCCTAGGGTATTCCAAACTTTGGGTGGTCTAAACTCTTTAGCATTCTTCAATAGCTTTTGAGTATTGTAACCTTGAATATTCATCATTATAGTGAGAAAACAGTGGACGTAGGCTCATCTTTTTCGGGGCTGAACCACTATAAATCCCTCTCTCCTTATTTACTTTGATTATTTACTTCAATTTACACAAGCCACATCTCTTGATTATTCATAAATTTATTGTTGATAAAACCTCCATCAACACTGTCAAAATGCAGATCGTGATAAAGTTGCGTGGAAAAGGCGCAACACCGTATTCTTCAAAATTTTAATCAAAGTATTCCCACCATGCCGTATAATTTAAAAGATTTGTAGTTTTTACCGTACTTTTCAAATTTCCCCAAAAAATAATGGTCGAGTTAGTGGCTGCTACTGCTTAAGCAAAAGCTGGCAAGTGGCAACACTCTCGGGACTCCAGGACCAGTGTTTGTCTCTGCGACCCCCTGCGTGCCCCTCAGTGTATTTGGACAACCAAAGACGCGGACACGTGATCTTCTTGAATTTTTCTCAATTACCAAACACCGACCTCCAATCACCCAAAAAAAAAAAAAAAAAAAAAACACTTCCCATATTCCGATTCCGAACACAATCTCGGCTTTTGCTAGTTCTTCTCCATTAGTGGATTATTATTAACTGCTTCTGCTTGCTTCCTCGGTTCCTAGGCCTTACCACTTTCCTCCCCCACTCGCGCATTCTCACCCCTGTTTGTTTCTCGAGAAAAAAAAAAAACATTTTCATTCGCTTTCTCGGGAGAATCAAAGTGAGAAAGCAAAATTCGACATTCGAAATCTCTCGGTGAACTGTAATTAGACACAAAGCATTACTCTTTTGAGAAAGCTTTTATTTTATTTTTTATTTTTAGTTATTATTATTATTATTATTATTATTACTACTCCATAGAGAGAGAGAGAAAGAGAAGGATTTGATATATGTATATATTTCAAATGTTTCTTCTTCTTCTTCTTTGCGAACCCGTTCTCCGGCTCAGATCTTGAGCTTAATCCGCTTGGATATTTTTCTTGAAAACCCTAACTTTGTCCCCAAAATGCACGGCTACAGCCGACTCGGCACCGCGAGGGCCACCGGCTCGCCGCCGTCATCGCCTCGGTTCCGCCACGGCCGGAATAAGAGCGTCGGCGGTGGGAGGGGATCGAAGCAGAGTACTGTGGAGAAGGTTGTCTTTATACTAATTTCTGCGGTGTTTAGGAGGAGAGGCGTGCTTTTGTTGGCGCCGCTACTGTACATTTCGGGGATGTTGTTGTATATGGGCTCGGTGAGCTTCGACGTCGTGAGCTTGAAGAACGGCGTCGTTGTGGTTCACAAGCGGCCTCCGCCGGGGTCGGTGTACCGGAGCCCTCAGGTTTTTGAGAAGCTTTGGCCTTTTATGGAAGCTGAGAGTAATGGAACTGATAATGCGGTACTGATTCTGTCTCTGCTCTTATCAAAATTTATTCTGTTCTTGAGTTTTTATGATACTACTGAGAATTTGGAGAAGTAGTTTGAAATCTTTGGCTATAATGGTCAAAGAACGGAATAATGTTATGCTGAATTACTTGTCTCAATGCATTGATTTTATCAGAAACTTACAATTTTCAATTAATTAAATTCATGATCACCTATTTACATGGCATTTCATTAGGGAATCTGAAAATCTACTATGCTAGTTCAGAGATGATTTTCATTTAAACTCTAATTAGCTTCTGAATGGTTAGCATTGTGGGAGGGTCTAAAAGATTTTGCTTTTTATGAATATATTACCCTGATGATATTACTTAGCAAAAGAAAAGGAAGATGTGATTCTTAAAGCCAATGTGATAAACTTACAGTTTATGAGTGGAACATGCAGTTGATGTCAGTGTGGAATTCTAAAGTGCATCAAGTTTGGAAGTCTTGTGTTTACAAGGATATCTCGAAATCAGGTTTGAGTTTTCTATATGAGAATCGTACTTTCTATTGCTAGAGAAGTTTATTCAAACAGCATTACGGATGCATCTTAAGTCAAAGTCATCATAGACAGTTTTTGTTTTGCGTTTATCGTTCCCTATTTGTAAGGCCCATGTATCTTCATTTCAGTAATAGGTCTGTTTTTCCGTTCCACTTTTTTCAATTTTCTAATCTTGTGCCACCTTTAAACTTAATTTAGTGGATAACAGTAGAAGGAACGTATGCTTCATGTGTGGTCCTTTCTCTTCTTCTCCTTCTTTTATTATTATTATTTTTTAGTTTTTTATAATTATTATAATCCGCTTGCTAAAGAAGACAATTGTCATGTCTATGTCTTGAATCAGTACATAGTTAACTTTTTGTTTTCTCTCGGTATTTCAGAATTGCCAAAGTCAAATGGTTTCTTCATAATTGAAGCAAATGGTGGGTTAAACCAGCAACGTCTGTCGGTATGTCTTCCACAATTATCTATTGTTGTTGTGGTTTTAATGTATATCCTCTCTCAGCATCATCACTCTAAAAGAAGAAGATTATACTGGAATATTTGTAGCAATACCTATCTGTAGCCCCTTCTTAGCTCTTAGTAATGGGATACACTGAAAAGCAAAAACCATTGTAAGGCCATTTATCTGCAAACCAAACCAAAATAGGGAAACCAAATTGTCCATGGTATAGGAAACCTAAATGAGATAATAAATAAACAAAATCACTGAAATAACTTGTGTAAAGTTCTCTCTTTCAACAAATTTGCGAGTATTGACAGTCATTGCACTTAAAACCTTCATATTTCTGGTAAAATTTCAAATGTTTGACGTGTACCGACCTCAATATTGCCAGTTCTTATACAGGATATCGATTTTTTTTTTTTTTCTTTTGGTAACTTCTCATAAATCTGCATGCAGATTTGTGATGCAGTTGCTGTGGCTGGACTATTGAATGCAACTCTTGTAATTCCAATTTTTCATTTGAATAGTGTTTGGCGAGATTCCAGGTGATTATTACAGCATAATTATCATATCTTTTTATGATTACCACACAGTGCCTATCTGGCATTTCTTCCTCTTCTTTCCTTTTTATTTCTTTTCAGCTTTTGGAATCCATTAGATTGTTTAGCACCTGGAAGTTGAGGTTCCATTGTGTTCTAAGTTTAACCCATGTCCTACTTATGTCTTTTCTCAAAACAGTGGAAATTATATAATAAATGGAGAGAGGAACTCCAAATCTTCAGTTGCAAATGGTGATATTTATTCTGCAAGATATGTATCCTAAGAATATTTTTTCTTTCGTCTTAATTTGCAGCAAGTTCAGGGATATATTTGATGAAGGTTTTTTCATACACACGCTTAGAAATCGCGTAAATGTGGTCAGAGAGCTCCCAGAAGATGTACTTCAGCGTTTCGACCATAATATAAGCAACATTGTGAATCTGAGAGTAAAAGCTTGGTCAAGTCCAACCTACTATCTTCAAAAGGTCCTTCCAAAGTTGGTGGAAATGGGGTAAGTGCATTCAATTATATTTTGGCCCCTTGAAATCTTATTTTTACTTGAACTGTGGTAGGCTTTCAGTTTTCTTTTACATCATGAGCATGTGCAATAATTTTCGCTTTCAGTACTTATCAATATTAAATTGTCAATATTAAAGGACATAATGATCTGCAAGGAACTTTGAGTTTTCATTTCATTTTTCCCTCGTACTTTTGGTTCATTGCCATGATTCTTGATGTCACCGTGAAATGTAGGATGGGGAAAACCTTGATAGTTATGATTCTTTACATATGCGACGGATTACTGGAAAACCTTGATACTTATGATTCTTTGAATGTGTTGTGAGATACTGTTGTTATGTCCTTTGGCATAAGATCCCTAGATGGTTTTCGCAAATGGATTAATTTCTGTCAAGGTTGATATTAGCCCTAGGAAGACTAGATATGTTGAATATTGAGATAGGAAGCCTGATTCCTATGAAATTAAGCCATTTGCAAAACCATTTGGGGATCATATGTCAAGGGGCATAATAAAAGTATCTCACGGCACATTCAAAGAATCATAAGGATCAAGGTTTCCAATAATTCGCTGCACATGTATAGAATCATAACCATTAAGGTTGATATTAGCATTAGCGAAGATTAGGGAGATATGCTGAATATTGAGATAGGAAGCCTGATTCCCAAGTCTATGAATAAATAGGTTCAATTGATTTATAGTAGGGGTGAGCGTGGTGTGAGTTGGATGGTATAATGTCCAAAATCTTAATCAACTCACAAAGTGCGATAGAGAAAATCTTAACCACTACGGTTAAAAAAAACTTATAAACCGCACCAAACCACACCACATTATGCAGTTTGGTACGGTGCGATTTATGCGGTTTGAGCCTTTGATATTGGCCTCAAGAAAATTGGGTAAGTTAAAAAAATAATTTTAAAAAAGTTATTACTACTAAAACAAAATCATTTATAAATTAACACAAATCTAAAATATTTAAAAAAGTTACACATTCACATATTCATATTTGTCTAAGTAACATCTTAATAGGACACAACATTACAACCTAATCAAAATATAGTAAAACATAAATGTCTAAAGTTCAAAAATTTAAACATCCTTTCGAGCAACAAACAACAAAGTTGAAATTTAAATTATTAGTAAGTCCTCATTTATTTGACTTTTTCCAAAACTCTCCTGGTTTCATTCACAACTTATTCTAAGAAAATTTAGATTTTAGATTTTAGTATATTATATATATGAATTCATGTATATATATATATATAGATATATATATATATTTTTTAAATTGGATATACATGTTTATACGGTGCGGCGCGGTTATTGCGGAAATAAAAATCTTATTCTGTATTCCATATCACACCGTGACGGTAGATAAAAAATGGACCCCAAACCACACCAGAAAACAAAATAACCACACCACATTGCGTGGTGTGGTTTGGTTTGGGCGATTAAGCAGAAATCTGCTCACCCTTATTTTATGGTGTAGTCTGTTTCTCCAATTTTCTTGTTATGCATACAGATGTTGTTTTGACCTCCACTCGGTCGAAGTGGATTCGAGTTTCTTAAATGTTTTGAAATTAGAATTATCAATTATTCTCTCTCTTCTATGTGCCTTTCTCTTTCTCTCTTCTTGTCATGGACTTCACATTGTACGGTGACAGCTATATATAGTTTTCCATCCATGGTGCAGGGCTGTGCGGATTGCACCTTTCTCCAACAGATTGGCCCATGCGGTTCCTTCAAGCGTCCAAGGGCTTAGATGCTTAGCCAATTTTGAAGCACTGAGATTTTCAGAATCTATAGAGAGGCTGGCAGAGAAAATGGTAGATCGAATGTTTAAGAAAAACTACCAGAGTGGTGGAAAATACGTATCAGTACATCTTCGGTTTGAAGAGGTATATTTTTTCAACTTTACAGATAAACTCAATTTGGAGGTATACTTGGATTACTAATAAGCCAATCTTTCTTCTCTAGGATATGGTTGCTTTCTCATGCTGTGAATATGATGGCGGAGAGGAAGAGAAACATGAGATGGATATTGCTCGAGAAAGAAGTTGGAGAGGAAAATTCAGGAGAAGGGGTAGAGTAATAAGGCCCGGTGCAAATCGGGTGGATGGCAAATGCCCTTTAACTCCTTTGGAGGTATATATGGACAGTAATGAATTTTTTAAGTTGTTCAGGATATTGCAATAAAAGGAAAAGAAAGAGGTAGTCTCGTAGTGGGGTGGTGAATGAATGAACTGTAACATACTGTGACTGATAAAAGTTTCCTTTTGTACTGTAGGTCGGAATGATGCTCAGGGGCATGGGCTTTGATAATACCACTTTGGTATATGTTGCAGCTGGAAAAATTTATAAAGCAGAGAAGTACATGGCCCTACTTAAACAAATGTTTCCACGTTTAGAAACAAAAGATACGCTGGCTGCTCCGGAAGAACTTGCTCCTTTTAAGGTAACATGTCATGACACTCGCATGCACTTCTACCACCCTCTTCTGGGCGAAAGGAAACAAGAGAGTGAATACAAGTTGATGTTTGTAGTGCCCTTATAATTTTGGTCTGGTGTCAATCAATATTCAATAGTTTGGTTGTTTCCATCGACTATTTACACCTGTAATAGAGCTATATCAAGGCAATCTTTGTGATACTGAAATTTCTAATGCAGGGCCACTCGTCTAGGTTGGCTGCTCTTGATTACACTGTTTGCCTACACAGTGAAGTGTTTGTCACCACTCAGGGTGGCAATTTTCCCCACTTCTTGATGGGACACCGACGCTATTTGTTTGATGGACATGCGAAGACGATCAAACCCGACAAGAGGAAATTAGCCCTGTTGTTCGATAATCCAAATATCAGGTGAAAATGGCTGTTTTAACGCACTAGCTTTGCCAATACAAGCATCATAATTCATAAACAAATTAATAACTTAACCATTTCGCTTGTTCATTTACTTATGTAGATGGGAAGACTTCAAAAGGCAAATGCGTGACATGCTTCGCCATAGCGATCAAAAAGGTATCGAAGTGCGAAAACCTAGTGGGTCTTTATACACATTTCCTATGCCAGATTGCATGTGTAAACAAGCCGAAGCAAGGAATGAACACGTTAATACAACAAGACGCTTGAAATTTTTAATGTAGAAAGTCTCAATTAAATTAAAAATTTCAATATAGAAAGTCTAATTATTTTTTGTACACGTGTAATGTATATGGTTTTTTTTTTGGTTAATTCTGCCGTACTGAGGCCTCGTATACTCTATATTCATTGTACATGTAACATATCAAATCCATATCAAATCAAGGTAAAATTCTTTCTGGTCTCTATTCTTTTTTTATTTTTTTTCCCTTTCGTTGCTGCAGTAAAACGAGACGTGAAGCTTGCAAAATCAGCTCAAACTTTATATCTACCAGTTCTGAGCTTGCATGCTTGTAAATTCCAGATCTAATGAAAAAGGCTGTTAGTTGCACTCTTTCGGTCTTACCATTTGATACGTACTATATATTTGGAGAAATTAGGATATAAATGCTCTATCATAGACCTAATGTGATGCCTTTGCTCATAAAAATTCTTTGCAATATATGATTTTAACCAAAAGTACCCCTAAAAATTACAAAGTACTTTGACCTTGTAATCTGTCTCTATCGATCGGGTGAAGCTTCCTCCTATTCATACCTATCTCTTTGTCGCATACGAACACAGAACCAGAGCTCACTATGAACTAGAGCTTTGTGAAGCATTCTTCTCTTTAAAGCTCTCTCTCTTCGACGAACCCAAAGAAGATGTTTCGATAGGTTTTAATGGCACAGAGTCTCGTCTTCATCAATAATCTTGATAAGGATCTCTATAGCTTTCTATATGTTGGGATTTTGATGAGTGTTTTCAATAGGTCTCAACGAATATTTGATTGGTTTTCGACAAGGATTTCGATGGGTTTGACAGCGAGTATTTCGACAGGTTTCGATGTCTAGGATTTTGACTGGTTTTGATGGCTTTTGATACATAAGAATTTCGATGACTAGATTTTTGATATTTTCGATGATTTTCGATATATAGGAATTTTGATGACTAGATTTTTGATAGATTTCAATGGCTATAAATATATAGGGTCTGTTTAGTTCAACCATTTCATTCTATTTAACTAGAAAATTTATTGGAATGAGTATTTGTTTCAATAATTTCAGTTATTCCATTCAAATGGTCTTTTGGAATGAGTGTTTGTTTCAATAATTTAGTTTTTCTATTCAAATGATTCATCAGTTATTTCAACCATTGGAATGAGTTTTTTGTGTTTTGGAATGAGAATGAAGTTTAGGAGGTATTTTGAATGGTCCATTCTAATGTTTTCGATTCTAATTACAATTCATTTCACTTTATTTCATTTCAAATGTCTCTTATTTCAATTATAACCAATTCTATAGTTTCTATTTAGATATACTCATTCAAATAGGTGAACCAAACACAGCCATAGGATTTCGATGACTATAATTTGGATGGGTTTCATTGGTTATCGATACATGAATAATTTTTCGATGGACTTCGACACTTTCAACAAGGATCGGAGATAGATTTCAAACTTATTCCAATGACCTTCAAATACTTCGGCATCATTCGATGGGTTTTGATGCGATTTGACCAATTTGGATAAGCATTTAAACTTCTTTCTTTTAAAATGTTTCAACTCCTTCAAGCATAAGGCTGATACCATCACTGCAAAACTCTGATAAACTAATTTGAAAATGAACTCAATAAAGAAATCTGGGTTCACCAAAGTGAGGGTGATTTTTTGTATGCCGAAAGAAAGACATATCTTATCTAGTGTTATCTCTGCTATTAGACGAATCTAGACAACTTAATTTTGCAAACAAACTCAACATATAATAGATTGAGCTATTATTTAGTAGAGTGGTAGAAATAAAGCATATCATAGATAAAATGGAACATAGTCTCCCGAAAAAAGAATAATGGAGCATAGTTGTTATATGGGTACTTTTGTCTACAAATTATCCTAGTGTGTAGATTTTTTGAGTTTTATCAAGTATAGCATATGTGTCAAATTAGGTTTTGAGCATATTTAATAATATTTCTCTATATTTTTACATTATTAAAACATTAAAGTAAATAATAAAGTTCACGTGCATGAGAGTATAAAAAAAAGAGGAAGAAATAGCGTGGATTTAGCACTCCAACTAATGAAGAGGTGGGCACTAGTTTGTTAGCATGTTTTTTCTTCTATTTTTTTTTGAAAAAAATTAAAGTACTTTTTTCAGAGAAAACGCATCATATCATTAATTAGAACACGAAACATCAATACAGGCCAGCTCCGTTCCACCCACGGTGGAAAATCTTCTACCCAAATTCCAAACTAGACTCTCAGCAAAAAAGTAAAAAATTCCAAACCAGACAACCTCCACCAAGCCAGCCCTGTTGCTAAACCTATGTTCTTTTCAAACATTAGGAAACAGTACTCTAATTTGTCAGCATGTTTGAACTGTCAGACTTTATATTACTATTTTGATATAAGATTTTATATAATGTACTTTTTAGTAACGCTTGATTCTGGTATCATTTGACATTAGAAACGCTGCACAATATGACTAAAAAATTTTCTTACATGAGGAGCTTTTAGAATTATAAATGTTCTTACATGAGTAGCCCTAATAAAAACACCGAAAGAGAGTAATAACCAAAATTAAACCATCCTCGTCACAACTATAAAAAACAACCAAAAATAGACGTAATTATTGGTTTATCCCCAATTCTTCTCTGATCCAACCCATAATAAAGTCCACAACTAGAAAAGAAAGAGGGGAAGTTGTGAAACAAACCAACTTCCTCACATGAAACATTTGCTTCTTTTTGTCAGAGACTCAATCCATGATAACATAATTTGGCAAAAGAAACCTAAAACGTCTTCCTAGATAGCGGGCGTTCATCTTTGCTTCTCACACACGTTTCTACCAAAAGCGACATATAAAATAGCTTTCTTGGTGCCGAATCTTATCTAGGAAAGGAGCAACCCCTCTTAGCTAGCCATGAATGAACATAAATGCATTCACCAAACAAACTTTCTCATGTGGGACTTACTATTAGGTCCAGTAATAATAACCGTGACTTATGTGGTAGAGTATATTAGTAGTAGTATTTATTTAATTTTCTTTCTTAAAAGGAATACTTTTTTTTTTTTTTTAAACTTTTAAGTTTGAAGTTCCTAAATCATTCAGAAAGTCTCGTTTAGGTCATAAATGTTTAAATTTTTTGCTTTGGTTGTTAAATTTTTGACACAAAATTCTCAATTAGTCCTTGAAGACTTATTGTGCTAAAAATATGTTACTTAAAAAATTAAGCACATCAGTAATTAAATGAAAGATCATACAAGAGTTAATATTAGTATTTGGTCCCTAAGTTTGAAAAGAGTTTCCTTTTAATCATTTTCTATGAAATGGCTTGGCTTGTAATTATAAATGCAACCAATTATGACTAGAGGTAAGGCTACTATTGGTAGTTTAACTGTGTTGCATGAGTTTTTGAGGAATTTGAAAAAAAAAAATTCAATTATTCAGTACGAAGCATCAAATTTTTATTCTATTGTTCATGCACCAATGAAGCATCAGTTAATCCGAACTGAACATGAGAAAGTCTATACGCAATAGCCAGATAGAGAAATAGTTGCTACGGAACGCGCTATAGGCGATCATTTGAGTAATAGCTTTCTTGACCAAAAACACCAGTTAATTTTTCGTTTTGATTATTAATTAAAATATAACTTATTTGAGTTATTTATGGTTAAAATATAACTTATTTGAGTTATTTATGGTTTACTTACATCATTAGTTAGAATAAAAAATTATATCTGTCAATGTTCATCCATCAACAAAATAGATAATATGTATATATACCTTCCACTGGGATTAATAGGTTGAATTATATACTTCCACTACGGCAAGTATAAATATTTGTTCGTTCATACATAATCATGGATTAAACTATATTTATACATTAACATACGTATACATATATATAGTCATGATTTAACCCTTTTAGGTCTAGCTAACCTTAACTATAATAATTTAGGCCTAAAGTACAAACCGTTTTAGTTTTTAATAATGGGAAGAAAGTGGGAGAATAAAATTTTCGAAGGTATACTCCGTCTAATTTCATTCCACGTATATGTGCACACATTTTCATGTAGAATGCCACACTGAATTATTTTTTGAAATAATATATATATATATATATATATATATATATAATCATTTTTCTGATATTAGTGATAGCCATATATCATTTAGGATATCCTGAAAAAGAAAAAAAAGAGTAGAAAAAGTAGTAACCGACCTAGCTATCTTGCTGGCTGACTATGCACACGGTGAGGAATTTTTCATCCTAATCTGATGTTGTATACACTGGCACCGATATGCTGGTTCTATTTGAAAGGAAAATTTTCAACTAATTCCTTGAAAATTATATCAATATGAATTAAACATATCAGTTAAATTCCGTTTTATATTAGAGATAAATGAAACATGTTAGAAGAATATATCTTATCATATTTATTATCGTTCTTTCTTTTTCTTCGATGGTATATGACTTTTCTCTTTATACTACCTTGAAGCAGAGAAAAGGCCACATTAAAAAAAAAAAAAAAGCCCTTTATCTTTACCATATTTATTCTTGGAATCAGACCTTTATTTCTCGTTCATTTATGGGAAGAAAAGTCCCTTTATTTATTTCTATTAAAAAAAATGTTTGATATAGAATAGCTGTTGCGTTCAGATATCATACATGATTGCAATTAGGAAATTTGAAAGATACTTGCCGACCATCATTAAGCAAAATTCTCTCTTTATTTTAATTCAAGTTTATCTTTTTCTACTAGATAAGGCTTTACATTTCATTGTTTTAATTCGCGCATATGCCCTTGTCCCCGGAAATAAATATCATAAACCATCACGTTACTCAATATTTTGTTTTTTTGAAATCATCACGTTACTCAATATTATTACCATATTAATTAATCTCCATCATTAAGATCCAATTTCCATCCTACTTAACACCATAAAAAAATCCGAAAAAGAAAGACTTCTTTTAAAAAAAGACTTTCTAGTAATTACTTTCATGAAGCAATTAATTATACACTGCTCCCTTTTTGAAGTATAATATTACACTGTTGTATCATCTAGGGATAGAAACTCATCAAACACTCCTCTGATCCGTTATATATATATATATATATATATATAGTCTCAGCAATTCAAAACAAAATTTCATTTTCATGAAAGATGTAAATTACGAACTTTAATATTAGCGGTCAATGCGTGATCTTCGGTAATTTAAATAATAAATATAACACAAGTAAATAATGCTACCTATGTATATAATTTTCTTATGTGTGATTGCATTATGTCATGAAATCTGTACTTCATGAGTTGAAGATCTACAAATGAATATGTTCTTGCTTAAAAATTTTTCTCGCATCTATATTTTTTCATTTTCTCCATATAAATATATGTAATATTTTTTTCGTTAGTCTAAATATATGTAAGACATATTTGCTAGAAGCCATTTTCCACCCACATTCAATAATTTTCTTTTATTATTGTAAGCCCGCCGTAAAAACTGGTAAGAGATGGTTTTTCTTACTTTCTTTGGTTGGTAGAAACCAACATGTGCCTCAGGTAAGCCGCTTTTTAGTCTTTTCTCATATCTCATGACTCAACCCTTCTTTTTTTCCTTTTTTTTTTTCCTCTTAATAAAAAAACTTTTCATTTTTTAAAAAATAAGAATAAGAAAATAAAATAAGGAAAAGACCCACAAAAAGAAGGCGAATATGACGCAAAAGTAGAGCTACCTACCAAAACGCAGCCCCATCGGTAACTACTAATTAACCACTTGTCTTTCTCACCAACAATAAGGACAAATCTCCAGAGTCTCCTCTTTCTTTGATCCGAGTCTCTTGCCTCCAATTTTCCTTCCCTTCTTTTCTCTCTCTCTCTCTTCTGTCTCTCCTCTCTTTCCTACATATATATATATATATACATAAATCCCTCCCTTTCTTTCAAACTCCAAAACTCTCAATTTCACACTTGTTTTTTTTTTTCCCCCCTAATTATTTCTCCCTTTCCTTATCTTTTTGAGCTTCGAGTTTCCAACTTGTGGATGCAAAGAGGGAAAGGCAAAACAATAACGTACTTATCCATATAGTAGTCGTGTGACCTATCAAACGAGTCAAGTAGTAGAGTACCTCTTATTAATTATTTGGTCAGATCCAAACCAAAAAGGCCAAAAAGGAATAGATATACATATAGAATAGAAGCTTTTGCTTTGTTTCATTTCCCAGTTAACAATAATCCACAGATGGGTCGTTCGCCTTGCTGCGAGAAGGCTCATACCAATAAAGGAGCTTGGACCAAAGAGGAAGACCAGCGCCTTATCGAATACATCCGCACCCATGGCGAAGGCTGCTGGCGCTCCCTCCCCAAAGCCGCCGGTATTTATTAATTAAAAAAAGAAAGAAAATATGTGGTTATCAATCAACAATCTAAGTTTTCGTTAATTTTTATATTTATTATTTTATTCAGGATTGCTCAGATGCGGCAAAAGTTGCAGACTTAGGTGGATAAACTACCTCCGTCCTGATCTCAAACGAGGAAATTTCACCGAAGAAGAAGACGAATTAATCATTAAACTCCATAGTTTACTCGGAAACAAGTAATTATTTTTCTCTCTTTTTTTAACTGAATTTGAAGAAATATATTAATATTTGTATTTACTGAATTGGGTTTTCATTTTTTTTTGTCGGGGCAGATGGTCGTTAATTGCGGGAAGATTACCGGGAAGAACTGATAACGAGATAAAGAATTACTGGAACACTCATATCAAGCGGAAGCTCATTAGCCGGGGTGTTGACCCTCAAACCCACCGTCCAATCAATGAGTCCGCTGGCGCCGGCACCGCCGTTATGGATTTCAGGAATGGGTCTCCGACGGCTTTGCCCGTGGCCCAGATTAATCTCATGGCCGACGGCCGTCGAAGAAGGTCCACGGCTGCGTCGGCGCCGGCGGCGAACGGGTTGGTGAAGGCGGAGCCTAAAACAGAGACCTTAGAAGAGGCTAATAATTATTGCACGAGTAGTGGAACGACAACCGAAGAGGACCAACGACAAGAAAAGCAAGACGTGGTGTTGGGTCAGAGCAGCCCAGTACTGGATCTGGAGCTCTCGATCGGACTCGGCCCGTTTCAGTCTTTTGATACAGCCCAGTCCAAACTAGTCCGGGTAGTTCCCAATAACAACCACCAGTTGTTGTTTGGTAGGGCCGTACAGTACTCGCCGGAGATGGTTTCTTCTCAGGGTGCTGCTGCTGCTGTTTGCTTGTGTTGCCATCTGGGGTCTCAAGGCAGCAGTAGTAGTAGTCCTGAGTTTTGCAGAAATTGCCAATCCACAAATGGATTCTTTAGATTTCACAGACCTCCAAATTCATAACTTTATTTTATTGTTTTTGGGTGGGGTGGGGTCAAATTTATATGATTCTATCTTATAGATTTGAAATATAGACTATAGTTGGTGCTTAATTTATCACTTCATCTCCCTTTTTTTCTCAAAGGAAAAGAATGTGTACCTACTAGTTTGGTAGAACTGCTAGATCTCTATCGTTTGTACAAACTCAATTATTGATATATGTATAACTCGAAATATACCATTTCTCTATTAAAGGACAAATTTTGTTCTGCATTTTCTTGATCTGGGTATGTTTTGTTTATTTTTATTTTTTTCAATACTATCAAATCAAGTAAACGTACTTCAGAGAGAGACGTATAGCTTGCCTTATTTTTACCAGAAAAAGTAAAAACAAATTGAACACGGCTCTAAATTTAGCATATGTTAATGTGCTAGCTAGTACTACTTATACAAGCTTTTATCTTTTGTTCTTTCTATTGGGGGCTTTTTCTAGAAATTATTGTGTACATATTCCAAACAAAAATGATTGACGCTCTACCAAACATATCGAATATATATGTATATATCATTCAAGACTATACCATAGGGTGATTATTTATTTATTTCTTTATTTTTGGTGCACAATGAAATGCACTTTTTTGATAAGATAAGTAGACCTCATTTCTCATTGCATTATCCGCACCAAGTCAACCGGTGAGCATAATCTTCACATTACTCCGTCTCCATTGACATGTAACAGTTTGTAGCTGTCATGATTTCGGTGCTTAATATTAATTGGCATGTTACATCAAATTCCACAAGTGGCAAAGTTATAATTTGATAAGAACCGATTCCTTGGCCAGTAATATTAGCAATGCCACACCAAATTTTAGTCACCTACACTTGTTTGGCAAACTTTTTTTTTTCCCCTCCTTTTTTACAAGTGAAATAAACTACGAAGATATATAAAAATCTCTACTTATTTCACTTCTTACAAAATTAAAAGGAATTTTCTTATATTTCTTAAAAGAATTTAGAGATGACTTTATAAAATGATCTTATATTTTATAGTTTTTTTCACGAAAACCAATTTAATTTTTTATTACAAAAAGCCTTGTAATTTGAGGATTTTGAAATTTAATATCCTCATATCATCAAAATTAGAGAAATTAATGGAAATGACAAAATACCTTTTAGTAAAAAATAGATTTAGAAATAAAACAAATTTAAGAGTTGTCCATACTAGTTTTTGAATAATATTTGGATTTTTAAAATAACCTCATAAATAAAACAGTTTCCAAATAGTTATATATATAGCCAAATACAAAGCCAAATACAAAGCCAAAACATAATA
Organism: Parasponia andersonii; assembly: GCA_002914805.1. Taxonomy (NCBI): domain Eukaryota; kingdom Viridiplantae; phylum Streptophyta; class Magnoliopsida; order Rosales; family Cannabaceae; genus Trema; species Trema andersonii. The sequence goes on from JXTB01000089.1 coordinate 1,110,442, forward strand.
TAAACCTAAATCTACCATTCACTTGCGGTATATTTGTTGTTTTTTTTAATTAATTTTCTAATTTAATTTTATATGATAAGGTTGCATTTAAAAAATAATCAAATTACAAGATTTTTTGTAATTAAAAAAAATCAAACTCAATTGATTTTTTCCGTATTTCTTAAAACATGGAGGGTTTAGTAAAAAAAAAAAAAAATTTACATATAAGATGATTTTATGATGTGCTCTTAAAAAATTATGAAAATAATATCAAGAAGGCCCTAATAGTGGTTTAGCGCTTTTTTTTTTTTTTTTCCCCGTTCCAGTGTAATTTACTTCTTATTATAAATAATACACGCTTCCCAATCCATTCAACAATCCCAAGTTGTCATAAATTTAGATATATCAGCCTAACTCATTCCTTTTCATCTTAAATTATCTGCCTAATTCAAGTGTAAAAGTACTAAAGTGCACCAAATCTTGGCTGGATTTAGGTTAAGCTGCTAGGCAATAATGCAATATTCATCTTAAACTAAAACACACCAATATATAATCAATGCGACGAACCAATTAAAGTGGGATTACATCTTATTCAAACCTAACATGCATTTGCACTATCACCAATTATGATTTGATAACTTAAATGCAATCTCCAAATATTTAGTACTGGTCTCTGAACCGTGTTGAGAGTCATGGAAAGTTTTAAACAAAGTGAAAAAAGAAGAGAAATCTTTTTCAAAAACAATGAGAATGAAACACTACCAAAAAAAGTGTTCGAATAAAGCAGCTACATTTTTTTGGACAACGCAACATAAAGCGAACAATTTTTTTTTTAACAAATTATACCAAACAAGAAATCTAATTTGACTTAAAATTTTGATAGGACGTCCCCACACGTGGTTTCGTTGTAACCTTCTGCTTCTAGAAACTAAAGATTAAAATTATACCGCGGGAATTGGTAGACCTACCAACCACTTCCGGATGGTAATGAAAACTTTATTAGTTTAATTTGATAAACCACGTGTATGGAAACTCATCATGGGGTCCACACAATTCGGAGAAAATAATTATAATAACACTATTTCAAAAAAAAAAACAAGGGGGTCCACAAAGAATGGCGGATCTGTCTCTAGCCTCCAACTGTACACATCAACTCATTTAATTATAGAGGGTTACATATGTAAGAATGGATAGGTGCAGTTAGGATTACTAGGAATACGCTTAGTTGATTGGACAATAAGATTTTATACATTATTGTAAGAAAACCTCTTGAGGAATTAAGTTACACTAACACACTCCACAGAAACCGGTCCCTTTTTTTGACAGCTTAATTATGCATGTGCTACCTGCATATTTGTTACTCATGATGAAGACCTTTTTGTTGTATATTCTTTGCACATTGTATGTGTCTTGTTCAGGTTTCTGTTGTTTATGTACTACTACTACCTTGACTTCCAATTTCGCCCCTTTTATATTGTTTGTTCGCCTCATCCCATGTAACTTTTACACGTAGTTGTAAAAATAATTCAACTCAACATTACGTGGAGGATATTCATACATATTGTGGGGCCCATTCCCGAGCCTCGAACCGTGAGAAGGGTCACGCGAATCGCACGTGATCCCGACATCGGCATGTGGGTCTTCCGAATTTAAGGC
>JXTB01000090.1:0-75492 GCA_002914805.1 Parasponia andersonii
GCCTTAAACTCGGAAGACCCACATGCCGATGCCGGGATCACGTGCGATCCGCGTGACCCTTCCCACGGTTCGAGGCTCGAGAATGGGCCCCACATGAAGTATAGCTAAAAACGAGCTAGTGGCTCAACCTCGATCGAACTTGTTTTCCGCTATATGGCAATTAATAATATAGAGGTAAATAGGCTTAATGGCAGTTTGAAGAATAGTATTCGATCGTAACAGTTTTCGACAGGCTTTTTCTAAAGAAAAGTAGTGCTAAAAAACAAACGTTTTTTTTTCAGAACTTCTATCAATGAAAAAAAAAACCCTTTCACTCCATGCATAAAACAACATACACACATAATTAATAAACTATTTGTGATTACATATTATTCAGGCCATTTAATTCAAAGCATAAATATATATATCTATTTATACACATTTCTGCCCCAGCTGAGATAACTGACTAACACGCACAACACAAATCGAAATTATTTATATAACATGCATTGGATCATTACGGTTTAAAACTTCTAAGTATATGCCACCATATATTATTCATACTTTACTAGCCTTCTTCTTTTTTATTTTTTTTATTTTTTGGAGAGTGGGGGCTGGAAATACTTGATTATAACTAAAACATGGTACTCCTTTATAGTGGCGGATCATAAATACACATTTAATTAAATGCTACAATAACTCAGACCGCAAAAGCAGCTGGATTTGCATGGTGGGATAGCTATATATATGTTTGATATGTGTATATATATATATATATATATATATATCACACGTATATATATAAAAGGATGATGTATAATGATGATCAGTTGGGAATGAGCTTGGGAGGTGGCTTAGCAAGAGCTGGTGCTGGATCGGTTCTTCCATAGTCTTGGGTGTAAGCCCTCAGAAGCCGCTCATGAACTATGGAAATTTCCTTGTCGTTCATCATTAATATCTCCTCCCATATAATTAACATTAATAATCAAAAATAATTAACATATAATATTTTTTTTTATATCGAGTACGTACTTATGAATTATGATAAAGTGTATATATATATATATATATATAATCATAAATTTGATCCCCAAGCGTATAATTATCCATGAATACAAAATAACCTCATCTAGAAATCTATCCAAAGAAAAATTATTTAATAATGACGATTAATTATGTAATAACCAGGAGAAATGAGTATTTTCTAATCATTTAATGCAATAAGTATTTGAACTGTCATCGACACATAAGTGATGTAGAGAAAGATATATCATACGTATGATTAAGTCCTAGTAGAAATTTATCTCTCTGACTCAAATGGCCATAATTTACTAAATTGAAGAAGCTAATAATCATCATCATTTTAATCAGTAATTGCATGCAAATTAAATTACGTATGAAAGAAGAAATTGAAGCTAAGAGTTAATCATTTTAATTTACTAAATTACGCATGCAAAATTACATTAGTACGTACGAACCTGATCATCATCAGTAATTGCATGCATTACCAAGGCTTTAGCAAACTCGTTTCTAGAGTTCAACTGTCGGCCTGAGAGTTGAAAGCCAATATGTCAATAATACATGTAATGATGTAAACAATGAGAATGTTTAATTTATTTACATGATTTAAGTACAAAAAAATAAAAAAAATAAAAAACTAAACATTCATGATCATACCAATTAAGCAAAACAAAACCGTACGATATGAACAAATTAAGAGAAGATATATATTATAGAGAAAGGTTATATATATATATATATATATATGACTTTCTCATGATCATATACTTATTAATTTGTACTTATATAAAGCAAAGGAAATAGAGGCTTGTCACCTTGATTAATTAGGTTTATCCAAGAGAAATCAATGTGAAGAGCTACATATTGTCATCTGTAAGGGCATCATGCATGCCCTAAATATATATTGGCCTCTAACTTAATCTCAAAACTCTAATGAATTACTAACTTGAAGCGGAAGAAGAAAAATTAGGCGAAATGGACCTTTTGAATGTGACTTTTAACAAAAAGTTTAAGTTTCAAAACTTTTTACTAAAATACTCTTTTGCATAGTAGAATACGATATTGAGTGTTGTCAAGTGTGAAGTTGAGTGTTGTCGGAAAAACTACCTTGCAAAAAATAAAAAATATGGGCTTTTTTTTCCTTCACAGAAGTGTGTCTGAAGAAAGACTCTTTTGCTAGTTCACTAGCCAAATAATTTCATTTTAGTTAGCACATACGTGGATCTATAGAAGTATCAAAAGCCGATAAATCACGCTGATAAATCACATTCATTATGCATAAGTCAATCCAAACTAATCTGCAAAGTATATCTATCTATATATAGATATGCACATGCGTGAAATAGATTGGCTTCAAATTTTAAAATCCTCACTTCTGTTTGGATACATACTTTTCATTTTGAAAGAATTCGATTTAATCCAATCTGAACTTAATTTATATACATAAAAAGAAGAGACAATATCATAAAAAAAAACTCACCAATTTTAGCGTTTTAGCTAAAAAAAAATAACTCTTTCATTAATATCAACTAAAATATTTTATTTGTGCTTTTATATCAAATTTCACCAGATTCATATATGTAGTCAAAATTAAAGTTTAAAATTATTACATAAATATATTTATTCTTTAAAATTATTTATTGTCATCCATAAAAATAGTCAGAAAGTAACCATCTAGACCCAAAAATTCCATGACTTTTACTCTTCTTTTTAATAAAAAAGTAAAATTCGTAGATTTTTGTTTTTTTATATTATCCCATATATACATATACATATATTTATTTATAATTTACGTATGTTATAAAAATTTCAACTAATTATATTTGAAGGTGTAAATGTTTATGATCCAGCTTACTATACATGATTATTACTTTTCTAACATAAAGTGCTACTGATGAATTGTGGGTTAAATTCGTGTTAAAAATGAAGAATCAAATACAAAAAAAATTCTTCATGAAGTAAATACTTTCTTTCATTTAAACCCTAAGTTTTGAGCTCTGCAAAATTATGATTCCAAATTTCATATTTCAAAAAAAAAAAATTATACCCTCCACGTCAATTTTGATTTATGCTATTAAAGGACAAAATTGTCTCCCATATCCTTGTTATCAAACCAAAAAGAAAAATTAATTAAACCAAAATAAAATGATATAAAACTAAAATAAATAACTAAATAAAATAAATTGTAGAAAGCAATATTTTTGAAAGAAATGAAAATTTTTAATAAGATTTTGTGTTCGGGAAAAAAGTACGCAAACCTCAATTTTGTTTTAGTATTTAAAAAGGGGTAGATTCATCATTTCATACAGGAAGGGTATTGATATTTTTAAAAATTTAAGACTAGAATGGATATATTTTTATATTTGGAAACAAGAATAATATTCAAACCTGAATTGAGGGGTAAAAAGCGACATATGTGAAAGAAATACAAATTTTAATATAATTTTTATATTTAGAAACAAGAATAAGCAAACGTCCATTCAGTTTTAGTATTTAATGAAGTGTAGATTCATCATTTCGTACATAAACACAATGATTTTTAAAGAATTTAAAATTAGAATATATTATTTTGCAAAATTCAAAACTTAAGCTTTAAAATATACTTTGGCGTAGTTTGTTGATGAATAATCAAAGCAAAAAACCAACCTGAAAAACTAATTACATGAGCTTATTGATTTGGCCCAAACAACCGATCCAATATATCCAATAAACTCATTTGCAGATCGATCAAAACTTGTTTGTGGTTGGATTTGATTCATTTTATGAAATTTGCGCTATGTGGATCGGAAGAAGATATCTAAAATAGTGCAACATCAATACCTGAACAGATTATAAGTATAACCTATTTGACACGTATATAACACATGCATATGGACTCACATAGGCATATTTTTTTGGGACTTCTTATAGTAATCTGACAAAATGAGTGAGTGGTAATATATTGTATACATGGTTTAATGCATTAAAAAGCTGCAACAAACAGTAATGAATCGGGACTCATCACTATATATATGTACCTGCAAGAGAAGTTGATGAAAGTGATTCCGAAATGAGGAGGAGGAGACCGATCTTCTTCACAACCATGAGGCTGAAACCCATTTTTTGTGTTTTTGAATGTAGCAAACTCTTTAATTTATGATCTTTATATTTGTAATATTTAGCTCTTCTTCTAATTCAAGAGAATAGATATGGGACCAAATATGATATGCTTTTCCGCGTGTATCTATTTATATTGTTAGGAACACTAGAATTGCCATCTGAACACAAAAACCTTTGAGATAAATCTGAAATTCTAAAAATTGACAGTTAATTAAACAATTCAAACTTCAGTTTTTACTTTTTAGGTTTTAGAATTCAAAATAAAGAAGAAAAGGAGACAGAAGAACCACTTTTAATTATGTCGTTGGTGCACTAAGTTTTAAGAGTGGATTGATATATTTAATTAATTAAAACTAAATAGCAATGAGAATTATGATCCAAAGAAGCAGAAATTATCATGATTAAGGGTGACAATATAACTCAATTTTACAAGTATATATAGTTATCAGATCCGAATGAGAAAGAGAAAAACTGATTAAGTGAAAAAAAATGATCTGGTGATGGTGTGGGAGTAGTATTAGCATAATCAATACTATACATGCCCTAATATAAATATATATATACACATTTATATTAAAAAATTATTATATATATAGATATGTATTTAATTTTATACTACTTATATTTATATATCTTTAGTAAAATAATAAGTTTAAAGAGTTATACATATTTATCTATTTAAATTTTAAAATTTGAAAATTATATAGTTTATTGTTGCGTTTTAATGTCTCGTTAATTATTTAAAAAAGTTAGATTTTGATCTTAATTTTTTTTCCTTATTTTGTCATTATCAATGAGTAATGGATAATCGTAGTTTTCTCGTTATCCATTAGCTAATCCTCATACTATCCCGCATCTAAAATAATGATTAATAGAATAGATATAATATTGTGATTGGCTTTCACGAATAAAGATAGTAATTGAAAAATTGTCCTCGATCTATATAAAATTCCTAAATTTTTGTAAGGGTAAAATGGTCTTCTATCGCAACTTTTTTAAAATAATAATAATAATACATTTAATTTGAATTTTGGACAAAAATATGAGAATATTTGAAAAGGGATCAATTTGCAAAACTAAAGGACTATTTTTGAAATAAAATTTTAAAATCATGGACTCATGTGCAATTTTTAAAAAAATTGCATTGCCCTTTAATAGGTTGACATGTGGCCTATAGCTATTTCCCCTCAACTCTCTCTCTTTCCCCCCGATTTCCTCTCTCGAAAATCTGACCAAAATGTCGAGTTGGCGTTCTCCGACGATGCTGTTTCTGCCATTGTTGAGTTGCACCACTGACCAGAGTTGATAGCTCGTCACCAAACGAACCTCTTGCAATTGTTTGAAGTGCCGCTTGACGTCCCTATCATCGGAAAAAGCCAAAAAAAGTCACGGCTTTCGAAGCTCATCAGCACCGATTTCGGCGACGCTTCATCGTGAAACCGATCGGGTTCAACTCAGCTAGTCACGATTTTCAGCATGGTATATATATCTTGACTCAATATTACCCGGATTGAATTTTGTCATTTTTGTCAATTTTGAGCTATTTTAGTTTTATGTTTAAAATTTTCAATCTGACTGTTAAATCGTAAAATAAACCTCGTATTTGTGATGTACTCTTGAAAATAAGAATTTTGATATATACATATATATATATATATGTATAGACTATATTTGGTGATAGGCACGAAAATCTAAATCTAACGACTTAGATTTACCTCGATTTACGTGCAGTGAGCCCGGGTTCAACCTGAACCTGAATCGGTCAAATTATATGTCTAACTTAGTATTTTGGGTTGCTCTGAATTTAGTGGTAAAGTCTGTTTCACAATTTAAAGCTTCGATTAAAAATCGAGTTTTCAAACCTATCAATCAAAAGATTCAAAAACGACGCCCGACTATCCAAATGATACCCAAATGATACCAAACTTTCTTCATAGCCCCGTAATGCTATTTGGACACTCGATTAAGGTGGGGATTCGATTACTTAATCTTCAAATTGGTTTAATTTTGATTTTTACATATTTTGAATAAATATGAAATTTCGTGAAATAATTCATAAAAATGTGAGTTATATCTGTTTGACTGATTTGAGATATAAATTGTATGAAAGGCACGTCACACTAGTTGGCATATCATATATATTGTTTTGAACTGTTTTCTATAGAAAATTAGATTTTTAGGTTTTGATCAAAGATGGCTGTTATAATGTCGAAATTTTTAGAAAATCCCAAATGATTTGAGAACTTAGTTTTGAGGACTAAAAGTGGTTTGATTAAAGGATAATGCATAGTTATTTTGAGATTTTGTATAAATAATACATAACCTTATTCTGTCATTCATATAATATTTGCATACATTCACACACTTACGATGCTCTACATTGGGTGATCAGGCTTACGATATCCCACATCGGGTGATCGGACTTACAATGTCCCACATTGGGTGATCGGAATTACGACGCCTCTTTAGGTAGCTCAGACTTACGAGTAATCCACTAGGATACTTCAAATATTATAATTGCATACATAGTTATATATTGGCTTGAATAGATACTGGTTTTTATGGATGTTTTACAGTAGTTTTGAATGTTTGAGCAATTGAACTATGATTTTTACCTAGGTTTTGTGAATTGTTTTGAATAGAACACTAACTATGCAAGACCTTCAACGTGAGTATATTTTCTAATATATAAAATCTTGTAATCGAATCTTTAGTGAGCATTCACATGCTCACTCCCTACTTCCTCCTACTTTCAAGCATTAATTTATTTTGGAGTTATTGTCTTGATAGCTTGACAAACTTATTTGGCTTATGTATATCGTCTAACACATCTTCATTGGTTAGTTCCTATTCTATACCATCCTTTCTTTTTTATGTCAAATTTATTTAGCCAACTGTAATATATTTATTAAGTAGATGTATGAGGATAAATTTTACTATTAAAATAAGTACTTAGAAATATAAATGATTTTGTGTAAATTATTTAAATATTAATCTTAAGGTTTAATTAGACTCGTTTTTCTACAATTTATAAACTTACAAAGGTTTCTAAACTAATTAGTCAGATTTCCTTTTAAACTTTTTAAAAAGGATTTTTCTTGAAAAATTAAAACAAATGAAAATTTTCTTAATTGTGAAATTTGCTTACTTTTAAAAACTAAAATCTAAAATTTCAAGTACTTGATTTCTTAGAATTTCAGAAAAACTACTATATACTACTATTTCAAAAAACAAATTTTACTAAAAGTCACTACCTTAGATTTTGGACGTGACAATCTATCTCGTTACTATTCCTAACAGAAGTACCCGAAGACTCTGACTACTTGCAAGTCTCCTTTCTCTAAGCAAAATAATTTCAAAAAACTACTAGCCTATGGCGAATGGCATCACTTATCACAAGGTGGGTTTTTTCATGACCCTTTCAATTGGTCAAATTTTCATTGGTTGAATTAAGCAAATTATTTCAACCCCTTAGCATGGTCATTTATAGGGTGCTTGACTACAAACAGAGAAAATTTTGACACAAAATGTGATAAACATGATGTTCCCATTCAAGATTTCATATTTGCATAACTTTCTGTTAACCGGCCGGTGCATTTATTTCTTCGAAGCAATGAACCTTTGTGTAATTTAGGCTTATATTATATTTTATTTCGTAATTGGATGTACATAGATGTTAGTTTGGTAAATATTATATAACTTAAATATTATTTAAAAAATTTCAATCTATCATTGGAAAATAATATAGATAATTCTTAAATGTAAAATAGTACAATTCTTAATAAATGTAATATATATCAGATCTAAATTTACATTTTACTAGGAATAGTTATGTTATTTTCTATCAAGTCCCCAACTTAACTTACATGAGAGGTCAAAATTAGAAGATGTCAAATTACAAGGCCTTTTAGGGACAATAACATGGTAACTATGAGTAATTTGGGCGAAATAAATTCTTTTTAGGACTCTTCTTTAAAATGACGATTTTAAGATTATCATAATTTTTTTTTTTAACCGTAATGAGCACTAGTCAAAAGTTTTATGACCTTAAAGAACTCCTAATAGTGTTATAAATCACGGTCATAAGACTTTGGACTTCTAGTTAAAAGGTTTACGACACTGTTAAAAATATTATTTTGAAAAAAAATATTATAAAAAAACCATTTTGGTCCAAAAAAATCTCCTTGTTCTTTCCATTTCCCTTGCCTTAATGGATTAAAAAAATCAAATTCAAAGTCTTTTCTGTATTTTCAAAAACTCATGGACTTCATTAAAAAAAATGAAATACAGGTCTTTAGTAAATATTTTCTCTAAATTAATTAAATTAAAATTAACTATATTAATATGTAAGTATTGGAACACAATTTAAAAAAATGCTAGATTTTGCATTTTCATACTGTAGCATGATAAGTTTAATATTAGCACACCTTTCTGTGTTAGAGATGGTCTAAGTAACACCATAAAAAGAAAATAAAATAAAAGTATGGCCAAAATCTAAAGATATTTCCTTAGAGAGTTTTAATAAATGCTAAAGTCCTTTAAAGAAATTCTAGAGGAGAGATTAATTAACCAACAAATAGCCACAAATTATGAATCGATAGCACTGAAAGGGGAAAAAAAAAAAAGAAAGAAAATGTAATAAGTAAAATGTATGGATATTATCTAAACAAAATTAGACCTACTATGAGAGTTTTTATATTAGAGGTTTATTTGTGTAATATTGAAAATGTTAGGAATAATGCCTAAAAATGCACGTTTTTACATTTATTGAATGTTTAATATTGCAATAAAAAAAATACTTATCCATGTATAGATAATGTTTGATTATAGTTTAATAATTGTCAAAAAATCGTTGATTTGTTATAAAGTAGAGAAGTTATGCCAGAAAAGCTGTTTACTTATTTTCCACATAATTCTCTATAGTAAATTTAGACAATATTTTCACAACCCATGAGAAAAGCTAGGTACTTTTTCTTGGACAAGGCTGGAAAGCTTTATATATTAATGGCGAGTCTCAAACCATAGAAGTATGACTTTATATAAAAGCTTCAAAGTATATTTGATACATTGAACAAGACCAAATGAGATTTATTTCTTCAAATAAGTATTAAGAGATAAGAATGTATTCTTATAACGTAAAGACAACTAGTATATATAGCTTCTCAATCTCAAAAAATATAATGAACTCAGGTACGTTATTTGTATTATTAAAGGTGTTGAAGGATATACGAATCAAAAATGACGATTTAGAGTATGAAATTTTGGTAATGTAATATTATATATATTAGAAATATATACTTATAGATATAGACATTGAAACTCTATTTAGATAGAGAATTAAGTATCACATTACGTAGCTATGACTATTTACAAGCACAAAGCCAGATTTAAAACCTAGTGAAAGCATGCATGAGTTAACGATAAAGCAAAAATTCTCGAATAAGATAATAACAGAAAAAAAGTGTTTAAAATGATATAATTAATTTTGACACATTATAATTATTTCTTTTGTATTTTTATGTTGTATAATGACATCGTCATTAATAATAATATATGACTAAATTATCATTAATCAGTAGTATTATCTACTAATATTTTACAATAAATATTAATTAGGAATCTACCAAATTACAAACAAGTTCTCAATTGTATTATTCGATAATATTTCCGAATTAGGTGACTTAAAAAAATTTATTTTACTTTGGAGTCCTAATTTCTATTTTGCTTAATGGCATTTTACTTTTCTTCCTTCGGTTTGTTTTTCTCTTCTTATTACATAACTTTTTTTTTTGGTATCACTTTTGGTACAAAGTGCCTTCAAGCTTAAACTAAGGCTCATAAGTAAATGTCCTATTTTCAAATATTGTAGCAAAATGATTGATATATTAGTAAAATATACCAAATTTAAAATATTATATATTAAATATAAAAACTAATATACTCAGTGTAAAAAAATATAGATACACAAGTATAAAAATATATATACTAAGTAATTTAGCTATAAAAAGAAAAAAACGGACATTTATTAAAAGTAATTGTAAAAAATGGACAACCACTCTAATATCTCCTTCAAAAGATTAGGGTGAGTTAATGGATTGACATGGCCAACTGGATGGTCATACTTGGGGTAATAGATAATATATTTCTATAGGCTCCTATCCTCTAATAACTTTTTTTTTCATTTATATATATAAATATATATATGTGTGTATATATACTACACAAACATTATAAATAAAAAAAAAATCAAAAAATCCAATAGGGGCAACCCTATTTAGCTCCGTTCCTAAGTACTTAGATGATTAAATCTTGGTCGAGTAATCAATGAAAATTTTATGTATTGAAGACTTTTAGAAAACTTTGGTTATCGAAGGATATAATTTTGTCTCGAAAACTTTGGTTATCGAAGGATATAATTTTGTCTCGAGGAAATTGCATGATATAAATGGCAAAACAGAAATTTTAACTCAGTTCCAATTATTGATATTAATGTAGGATACACATACAATATATATTGTCTAAAGGATGTAAATTTAATTCTTAAGTTTCTTGAAGTAGAATTTAATTCAAGGATGTAGTCTTGAACTTTTAGTGGAATAAGGCATGTTTAGCATGCATTTTAAAAGCTGGCTTTAACCATCTTCTAATATTGTTTGATAAAATATAAAAAGCAGTTTTGACATCTAAAAGTTTTTCAAAATGAAGTAAGACATACACAGCTCATTTGGGAAAAGCTTCGAAAAAATATGGATATCTTTTTAGATTTTGACATAAATAAATGATTCCTCTGTACCCTAATTTTAATTGATAATAAAGAAAGTACCATTTATATCCTAATATTGAAATTTCAAATACATCAGACAATATACTAAAATTTATGATTTTGACTTCTCTTCTTCTATTGAATAAATATAGTAGTTAAAGTTATCCCGGTCCTTAAGTATATTAATAATGGGACAAGACCACTTGTATTAATAGTTAATTAGAAGTGAGGCTAGTCTGCTAGAGTTTGATTAAATATATCCATTTGGATCTCTAACTTGCACCAATATTACTTGGACTACATAATGTCACAACCTTAAACTTAAACTAGACAATTATGTGGCACTTAGTACAATTCGTCGTACTAAGTCAGCCTATCAATACTCAAGAAAGAGACTTATAGTGAACTTTAAAATAAAGTAGCAAAGGATAAGAGAGTTTGAATAAATGAAAGCATTGTATTACTCTTAGAATACTTACAACTCTCATAAACTGGGGCTTGTGTATAAATGAACCTAAGGGATCCTTTATATAGGCAAAACCTAAACTAATCAAGGGTTATAATCGTGTCAAATGGTATGATCTTACAAAGTGTCTAGAATATTCTCAAATAAAGTAGTAAAATCTATAAAGATATTTACATAGAGAAATCTAAAACAAGCATGGCCTAGATCCTTCTAGGAGGTTCACCCACTATCTTGGCACTTCCAAGTCACTCTAGGAGCTTTCAGGACTGTTCCAACCCATCTAGCATCATTCAGTCTTGTCTAGAGCCTTCTAAAACTTAGTAGCATAATATAAAGTCTTCTATCATGGCCAAGACCTCTCTTGATCATTCTAGAAGTGTTAACCACGTTCTAGGGTCTTTCTCTATCCTTTTGAGTGAGCAACATAGATATAGAGGATCTTAAAGCCATGAGTAGCAACATTGGATTTTGGGGAGCCAAATGAGCAGGGCGTAATACCTTCCCTACTCAAGTTCACGATGTCCACATTGCGCCATCAACTTTGAACCTCTCGATAAGATTTTTGAATTGTCATAAGGCATTCTCATGCTCCCAACTAGCCTCGACCTTAGGCAAATTCTTCTATTTTACTAGGTGTTCTCTATAATTAGGCACATCACATTAGTAGATCAAGTGATCAGCCAGAATACACTCCACCTCTTTATTAAAAGATGTTACCACTATAGTAGGAGCTCTTTTAGACTCGCCCCTTGAAGGATCTTACTCATCTCCATGGTAGGATTTTAGCATACTAATATGGAAGATAGGGAAAATCCTTAACTTGGCGGGAAGTTGAGACCTTACCCAAATGCTTGAGGACCCAAAATAGACCTTTATACTTACGCACCAACCTTTTATGCACATTCCTCAAGGTTTTGAAATATTGGGGCAGTAGTTTGACAAGAACTGAATTCCCCTTGTGGTACTCAACATGCTTCCTCTTTTTTTCGGCTCACTTTTTCATTATTTTAGAAGCTTTATTCAAGTAGGCCCTACCTAACTCCGCTTGCTTATGCCATGTCTTAGCAAACTTGAATGTCGCAGAACTCTTCCCACTGTAATTTGCTACTAAGGCATGTGAGTCATAGGTTGTTGACCCATGACTATCGCGAAAGGACTCTTGCTCATAGACTTACTCTTTTAGAGGTTAAAAGATAATTGAGACATCAAATAATTTTGCCCAAACTTTTTAGTTGGCACACACAAAGTGCCTTAAGTATAGCTCCAACAAGGGTTCACCTTCTCTGTTTAGCCATTACTTTAGGGGTAAAAGCTAGTAGAAAAGTTCAAGTCTGAACCCATCAATTTAAATAATTCTATCTAAAACCTTCCATTGAATCGGGGATCACGATCACTTACAATGTTTGACGGAACTCTCCAAAGCTTTATAATATACTTCATAAAGAGTCATGCGGTCTCATCGATGAGGCAATAAGATGAAGTAGGTATGAAAGTGGCATATTTGCTAAAGCGATCAGCGACCACTATAATACTGCCAAAGCCCTCCGACTTAGGCATGTTAATGATAAAATCTATGGAAACACTCTCCCACGGTCTCTCAGGAATGGAGAGAGATTCTAATAATCTACTTAATGATTGTTGTTCCACCTTGTCTTGTTGGCACACAAGACAAGTTCACACATAGGCCTTGACATCATCCCTTAGTTGAGGCCAATAGTAGATAGATTTGATAAGAGCAAGAGTGCATTTTTGACCTAGGTGACCAGACTACAAAAAATTGTGACACTTTTTGATAAGCTTTTTTCTTAAGTTCCCCTACTTAGGCACATAGAGTCGATTATCTTTTGCATAGAGAAGTCTGTTGCACAACCAAAAGCTTATCGTCTTTCCTTCTTTCACTAGGAGCAGCAGGCTCTTTGTAGGGACGTCGTGTTCTAGCCCTTCTTTGAATTTTTTCCATCAAGGTGCTATCGAACCTGCTTAAGATAACTAGCTCCACCTTTCTACTCAGGGCATCCGCCACCACATTGGCCTTCCCAGACTTATATTCAAGCCTATAATCGATTCTGCTAAGAAGTCTTGCCACCGAGCTTGCTTAGGACTCAATTTTTTCTGAGTTTAAAAGTAGTTTGTGGCTATGTTATCGGTCGTGATCGTGAAGTGAATGCCCAACAAGTAGTGTCATCATATCTTTAGACAATGGATGATGGCAATCATCTTTTTTTTTTTGCATCGTGAAGTGTCTCTCAGTGTATTGAGCTTACAGCTTTCATAAGCAATGGAATGTCCTTCTTGCATTAGTACTCTGCCAATAGCAAAGTTAGAGGCGTCTGTGTGAAGCTCATATGCGTTAGAATGGTCAAGCAAGCTGAGAATCAGTTTTTTGTTTACCTTCTTATTCAAGTTTTTGAATGAAACTTGACACTCAGGTATCCACTCCCAAGACTTATTCTTCTTAAGTAGGTTAATAAGTGGTATTGCTCTTGCTGAGTACGACTTGATGAACTACCTATAGTGGTTCACAAGTCCGAGGAAAGATCTCAACTTTAGCACCTTAGTAGAAGGTTTTCACCCTTGGATGGCTTATATCTTGGCTTCATCTATTATAAGTTTCCCATCCTTTATCTTATGCCCTAGAAAGATCACTTCCGCTTAGGCGAAAAAGTACTTCTCCTTCTTGACAAATAGTTGATTCTCTCTTAAGACCTCGAACATCTTCTTTAAATGTTCTAAGTGCTCTTCTATGGTCTTCCTGTAGATGACTATATCATCAAGACAGACTACCACAAACCGATCGAGGTATAGATAGAATAGCTTATTCATGAGGGTGCAGAAAGTAGCAAGTGCATTGGTAAGACCAAATAGCATGACTAAAAAATCATAAACACCATGTCTTATCATGTATATAGTCTTGGGCTCATCTCCCACTACTATGCGCATTTGGTAGTACCCTGAATGTAGATCAAGCTTTGAGAAATAACTAGCGTTCCCAAGTTGATCAAACAAGTCTGCAATAAGTGAGATAGGGTACTTGTTCTTCACCATCACCTTGTTAAGAGCCCGGTAATCAATTCACATCCTTAGTGAGCCATCTTTATTTTTTTGGAACAACGTTGGGGCACCGAAAGGAGCTTTGAAGAGCCTAATGAAACCCATATCAAGCAACTTTTTTAGTTATTTCTGGAGTTCTGCTAACTCCGGGGACTTATTGAAGATGGCCTCGTGTTTGGCTCAAGATTGATTTCATGATCCATCTCTTTCCTAGATGGAAGTTTCTTGGGTAGGGTGTCAAGCACCACATCTTAGAATTCATCCAAAACAGCTTACACCTCCATAGGCAAGTCATCTTAAGGTTCCAACTCTTCTTTATTGTGCTCCTTTAGGATAGCCAAGTAACTCTCCTCCTTCTTTCTCAAGTCCTTCTTGAATTAAAGTGTAGAGAGTACTTTGTTTCTTGCTTTCGTGAACCACTCTGTTGGAATCACACAAGCATTTTCACCATCCATGATGTATATAGAGTTGGCAAAATGAGCAGGAAACACTCGCACTATATCAAAGAACTCTAAACCAAACACTACCGCAAAGTTGTCCATTGGCACTACTGATAGGTCAAGTTGGCTAACCCATACACCTAAGCTAGCCTTAACCCTATGAGCAACTCCATGGATAGGGCGTGCTGCTGAGTTTACTATCTTGAGAGAGTCTCCTCTATTAGACACCGCCGAGCCCAACCGCCTATCTTCCTTAACAAAGACGAAGTTGTGGGATGTACCTGTGACCAAAGCTTTAGTAGCCTTGCCATTGATTGTTGCATCCATAAAGAATAGGCCCTTAGCTTGTGACTTTGGAACAGATTACAAGACGTTAAGGAGTTGCAAGGAACTAACATGTGCACCATTATCCCTATCACCTCTTTCTTGGCTTGGCTCAGAGGCAATTAAGGCATTGAGAGCTTTCTTTTTAGGACACTCACATGCTCAATGTTGTCCATCATAAAGGAAGCACTTGATTCTTGGCTTGGAGAAATCACAATCTTCCTTCTCCTTACCCTTGTTCTTATGCTTGTAGAAGGAACTATCTTTATTCCATTTTCCTCTATTTGTTTACTCTCCCCCACTCTTTGCGCCATCATCCTTCTTGTCCTTGGCCTTAGAAGGGTCCTTGTTAGTAGAATAATCAACAAGGCTCTCGGCTACCACAATAGTATCAGCCAAGTCCTAGACACCACGACGCTTGAGCTTTAACTTAGCCTAATTCTAAAGACCATCCATGAACAAGAACATGGCATTTTTATCTGAAGTGTCAGGGACTTCGACCAAGAGTATGGTAAACTTTTTCACATAGTCTTTAATACTACCAAATTATTTGAGGCGGTGACGACGACCTCTCACCTTTTCTTCGGTATTCTCGGGGAATAATTGTCTCTTATACTCTCTCTTGAAATCATCAAAAGTGGCTATGATGCATACCTCTCGTTGCATCTCTTCGTGTCTTTGCCTCCACCATAGCATAATGGTATCGATTAGATACAAGGTAATATTATGAATTTTATTGGCATCGTCCGTCACACCGGTAGCCTTGAAGTATTACCCAAGTCCTCATAGGAAGTTCTTAACTTCCCAAACATTTCAAGTACTATTGAAGGTTTTTGGTTTAGGCAACTCGACTTTTTTTGCCTTAATGGTTATGGTGGTAGTCATCCTCATGGCCAGTGCTCGCTTACACAAAGCAAGGTCATAACGTATCTCATCTACTCTAAGTAAAACATTAGTGAGTTCTCTTTCGAAGAGATCTTGTACCTTGGCAATCTCCGAATGAAGGGACTCGATCTCGTACCTTAAGCCAGTCTCTAGCCCACCAAGCGCATCTTTGATACTGTTGTGGATCTCCATATCCTCGGTCTCTAAACCATCATAACGGCCATCTAGATCATCAACTCGCTCACCCAACATGCCTAAGTTGGACTTTAGTCGGGACACTCTAGCCTCCAAACTACTCACCACGTCTCTCGACTTGCCGCGGGTAATACCTTTTTTCCCTTCTTCATGCTCACATTCTGAAGCACCAACTTCAACGAGGTCAGGAGTTACAACTATAATCTTCATATAGACAATGAAACCACCAAGATATAACGAGTAACTAAAGCTCTGATACCACGCTATCACGACCCTAGCCTTTAACTACACAATCATGCGACACTTAGTACAGTCCGTCGCACTAAGTCAGCCTATCAACACTCAAAAAAAGAACTTAGAGTTAGTTTTGAGATAAAATGACAAAGGATAGGAGAGTTTGAGTGAATGAAAGCTTTGTCTTACTCTTAGAATACTTACAACTCTCACAAAATAGGACTTGTGTATAAATGAATCCAAGAGGTCCATTATATAAGCAAAACATACACTAACCAAGGGTTATGGTCATACCAAGTAACATGATCTTACAAAGGGTCTAGAATATTCTCAAATAAAATAGTAATATCTACAAAGATATTTACATAGAGAAATCTAAAATAAGCATAACCTAGATCTTTCTAGAATATTCACCCACTATCTTGGCTCTTCCAAGTCACTCTAGAAGCTTCTAGGACCGTCTCAACCCCTCTAGCATTATCAAGTCTTGTCTAGAGCTTTCTAGGACTTAGTAGTATCATCTAGAGTATTCTAGAATGGCCAAGACCTCTCTTAATCATTCTAGAAGTGTCCACCACTTTCTAGGGCCTTCTTCTATCCTGTGGGTGAGCAGTATATATATAGAGGATTTTAAAGCCATGAGCAGTAACATTTGGATTTTGAAGAGCCAAATAAGTAGGGCGTAATAGTAAGCTCAAAATAGGTGAGTCCAACAAGGTCCAAAATACAGAAAGAAGCAATTAGTACCAAAATAGCATATGATCCCCTAGGTCTGCACACATGGCTTTCTGCTTATGAAGCAAAATTCAACCAAGCCTAAAAAGAAAAAATTGTCGAATTTTGCCCTAGTCTAAAAAGTGTACTTTACCCCTTTATGCACTTATGTAAACACATATTTTTCAGTATGACAAATTTCATTAGTTTGATAGCTCCTCCTACTCTAAAGTTAGAGAGAAAAATATGTGTGAGAAAGAACTAGAAACAAAGCTTGGAGCAATAAAAAAAAAGGCTATTTTTGTAGTTTAATCAAGATCAATATACACACACCTCTATAGTTAAAAATTGTTACATAAAAAGAAGATTCCAATAATGAGAACTCATTATTGTAGATTCATTAAACATTTGTAAGAGATTTGAGAACAAGAAAGCCATACTCTGGAGTAATCGATTATTGTGGCAAGCCAGAAGATCTATTGGTTAAGAGCAAAGTATTTTTCCTATTCTTGGTAATTGATGTATAAAGAATTAAACTAGATCTTGTGCGAAACGAAGATAATAAAAAATTGTTTTACTTAACTTTGCTACATACTCTTAAAATTTTTAAGTCTATATTCCCTATAGATCTAATTAAAGCAAGATCATAATAATCATTGAGGCCATCAACAAGGTGATCCAATCAAAGCAGGATTATGCGAGAAACAAAGGCTATTGACAAGATAACCTGACTATAGTAGGGTCATGTGAAATGCCAAAATTATCAACAAGATGACTTTGCTAAAGAAGGAATCATGCGAAACGTCAATTCTCAAGGCTAGCATAAGATGATTTGTTTCAAACCAACATCACTGATATTATACCCATCTTTTATCTTTGGACTAACATCTTTGACTTAATTACCAGAGATAGATTGTTTCTATTTATTTATCATGGAATTTTCTTATCAATATATTATATCTCCTATATAGCCAATCTAATTGCAAAAAATTTCTTGGATAATTTTAAATAGTCACGAAGCTTATCAAATTATGATTTACAAGGTCGAATTAATTATTTTTAAGATTCTCCTTGACATAATAAAGATCCAAGGATTTTACCAGATTTAATTAATTATTACTTTTAAGATTCTAATTGACTTTAAAAAAAAAAAGGGTTTCCAAATCTAGTCTTGAATTGATTTTAAATTAAGTAATCTCATTCTAACTTTTAACTCTAGGGACTAGAAGTATCTTGAAACTCATTTTAGTTTTCCTTTTTCTCACTTTTATCCTGAGATATTATCTATATTTATATATATATATATATGGGCATCAACTCAATAAGTTTTTTTTTAACTTATTTCTAGGTACAGTTTTACCTCATTAAAATTCATTATGTATATCTTTTCAAAGTTTAAAAAAAAAAAAGATAGAAAGAGCATTAAATAATGTGTATTTATTATTATTTTATTTCCAACTACTCATATTATGGTTATTGTTAGATAATATACAGTGGCTAAAAAAATATCTATAAATAGAGAAAAAAATACCTACTAAATTATAATACTTGTATATGAAAATTTATTATTTATATTGAACTAATCTCTCAATTTTACAAGAGAAGGAAAAATTTTCCTCTTAATTTATTGACATCATGGGCTCGTAATAGACACATTAAATTTGGGACTGATAAAACTTTTTCCCTTCAACAACACCACAAGATTCCATTGCAAAGGTGTACAACTACAACATAAACTAGTTTCTTCATCAACCTTAGACTGAACAATATCCAAATGCAACTCTAAAATTTTGAGCTTGCATGTAGAGTACTCTTTACTCTTCTAGAGATTTTTTCTACTAGATTTCACTCTAATAAGATTTTGAAGAAGCGATATTTGGATTAGGTTAATTCAATAAAAATATCTCGACATTACTATCTAGATCCCAGCTAGAGAATTTTTGCTATTTTAAGCTTGCTTGCAGTTTGTGCCAACTTTTATTTTGGATGGAAAAGATTCTATAATTTCCTACATATGGGTGCCAATTTATTTGGATGTACCTATAAAATTGCGGTGCATTGTCCTTCCTAGTTGTTCATATAAAAGCAAAGATTTTTCTATCCACATCTGGCACTTCTAAGAATTTTAGAAAACACGGTTGGTATATTCTAGGGAGACCAAAATCAGACAAAGAAAAAGATATACAACATAAAGAT
Source organism: Parasponia andersonii (assembly GCA_002914805.1). Taxonomy (NCBI): domain Eukaryota; kingdom Viridiplantae; phylum Streptophyta; class Magnoliopsida; order Rosales; family Cannabaceae; genus Trema; species Trema andersonii. The sequence goes on from JXTB01000090.1 coordinate 19,367, forward strand.
GTTGGTCGAAAATTCTCTTTATAATAGACTAAAATCTGAATAGTGAGTTCTAATGAGTGATAACATTCACTATAATTCCATTACCAAAAAAAGAAAAACATTCATTATAATTCAAGGGACTTGATGCATAGGGTGTTACTCAATTTTTGTGATTACTCACTAAACCTAAATTGGGATTAATAAAATTATATGACAAACATAACTTAAATTGATCAATTGTTAAAATGTGAGGTGTAAAAAAAAAATTCACAATGGCTAAAGGAGGCTTGTGACATCCAAAAGACGTGTTAATATTCCACTAAAAAATTGTAAGTCCCATGCCAAGTCATCAAGGAGTTTGTATCCAGTTACTATCGGCGCCAAATGTCAAGCAAGGAATAGGTAGAAACTTCATCAAATCAACTAAGTCCTTCCAAGTGTCAACATTTCACTTATAGTCATATGGCAAATTGTTACGGGAACAAGAGACATCGCATGCATAATAAATAGGACATGTGTCCAAAAACCTAAGAAAAGGAATTAGAGTATGCCACCTTCTTAATAAGGTGCTAACAAATTGCTTCCCAGATGCTTTCTTTAAAGTCAGTTAACACCCTAGGATATGGCCCATAAATAAAGCCGGGAGTTTTGTAATGATTTAGACAATTTTAACGTAACTTCTCTTTGATTTTCTCTTGCCCAACTCATCTCTCGCTTTTTGCTATATCAACTCTCTTTTTCTTTTTTGTCCAAAGTTACCCCCACGACCCTCATGTTCGTTCTCTGCTTTCCTCAGCATATCATCATTTGCATCATCTTCGTATACTCTCGCGAGAGACTAAATCTTCTTCCCATTATATTTGGGATGGCATTGGAGTGAGTTCAAGGTGAGTATGGCTCTCCCTTATACTCTCGCGAGAGACTAAATCTTCTTCCCATTATATTTGGGATGGCATTGGAGTGAGTTCAAGGTGAGTATGGCTCTCCCTGACTCGTATCCGCAGAGAAAAACTCTACGTGTATCCGTAGAAATGTCGATGTGGATTGGCTCACATTTCAAAGAAAAAATATGGTATTGACCTGTACCGACCCAATCCATTATATAAAATAGGGATTTAACGGGATCTTAGTCATAGGCTCACAGGTCTGACCCAGCACGACCCACATTTTTATTAACCTATATTAGGCCTACATTTTAGTCTTTCTATATGTAATTTTAAATATATTTTTTAATTAAAATTTTAGAAAATATTAATTAAATACTTTTATTTATATGCTTTTAATGTTATTTATTTGCTAATTTTTGTTTATTTTCAATTTATTCAAATTTTTTTTAAAAAAAATATGAATGAATTTTAGGCCCATATTTGACATTTTAAAATATAGAATAATAACAAAATTAGGCCCACATTATGGTCCATATAGATATAATCCACTTAAGTACGGCCCACTTAGACCCGCATGAAATATGAATTAGTTCTATGGGTCGTGTCAAACCCTTTAATAAAAATATGGACTAAGTTAAGCCGACCCATATTTTAGGCGGATCTGGCCTAGGCACTTTACAAAACTTATATAAGTTTATCAAATGTGGGTTGGTCTGGGCTGGGCCGGCCCACTTTATATTTCTACGTATCTACCTCGTTTTCTTGTTTACAAGGGTGGGGCGGATTTGAGTATTTCCTATACATGTAAGCTGGTACTTATTTTTTTAATTAAAAAAAATCTTTGAATTTTTTTAGAATAAAAAAAAAGACTTTAAAGTAAAATAAATCCAATAAAATACTATACGCTAAACTTTGTAGTCTTCAATAATTAACATATAATAGTTGTATATTACATTATTTATTATATGCATTTGTATATATATATATATATATATATATATATATATATCATATGTATAAAATTTTGCTTTTCTTTTCTTCTTTTATATATATTGCTAATCGGGGGAATCACTGTATCAGTACCCGCGTCATACCCAAATTTGTGTTTTAAAAACTTTATTTTAAAAACTTTATTCATTCACAATCAATAATTAACATATAATAGTTGTATATTACATTATTTATTATATGCATTTGTATTTGTATATATATATATATATATATATATATATATATATCATATGTATAAAATTTTGCTTTTCTTTTCTTCTTTTATATATATTGCTAATCGGGGGAATCACTGTATCAGTACCCGCGTCATACCCAAATTGGGTTTTAAAAACTTTATTCATTCGTAATCTATTTGTTTGAATAATTGGATATTACTCGTTAGTCTTGGGCTTCCCAAGGATGGATGGCTGCAAGTAAACGGAGTGGCAGATAAAATTGTCATTCCTAAATCATATAAATATATAAGTATATATCTAGTATTTAATTTTATTATTATTATAAGGTTTTTGAACACATTGAGTTACTTATCTTATTATTTTTCTAGTGTTCTAAATATTTGGGAGTAATAACTAATAATATATTGCGATAAAATAATCACTAATAATTTTTATATATTTTGTATTGTCAGATATCAAAATCTGTGTTCTTTGCAAAATACATTTTTATCACAGTATATTTTAGAAAATGCACTCTTTTTTATAATTTTTGAGTGAATACACCTTATTAAATTTTAAGTTATTTTAAATATAAAATACCCCTAGCACTTTTCTTATCAAAAATCTACATTCTAGCTACAAAGAAAGTCAAGTTGCTAAACGCTTTCTCTATCGCCTCTAGACACTGATGTCTAGTACTCTTGATACCATGTCTAACTTATAACTTTCAAATGAGGATCCAAATCTAACTAGATAAGAAGAATCAAATTGCTAGACACGTTGTCCAACACCACTTGATATTCATGACTAGCGCTCCTAATATCATATCTAACACCACTTGATATTCATGTTTAGTACTCCTAACATTATATCTAATACTTTTGACTTAAGTCCTTTTGCACTTATTTTTTTAAAAAAAAAAGAGGTGTAGTTACCTAAAAACTAGGATGTGTATTTTTTAATATGACTATAAAAATGGTGTATTTCACCTAAGTTCCCCCAATGGAATGGTGTTTTCGACGAGTTAAATTTGCAAATATGCAACCAATTAAGGTTGTCCTATGCAAGCACTCTATATATTCGACCGATCATGTTACTCTATATTTTTGCAAGATTCACATGATGTATTATTTAAACCTTGTATTCGACTACATGCATGTTATTTTAATTCATGTCATTTATTTTTCAATATATGGTCTACCAGACCAAATAGTTGGTGAATATTGACCATCTAACATATAACGCTGAATTACCGTTCACAACTTTATTTATTTGTAATCAACCTTTGTTATGCAGTATTAAACTTTCGCAAGAGAAACACCTCAAACATAGAGCTATGGTGATAATAACATAAATTACTCTTCCACTTTTCCTCTCTATATCTTTGTCTCTATTTTTCACCCTATTATTATTGCTCTATATTACTATTATTACAATGATTTCACAACAAGAGCTGACTTACAACACATAAAACCTTATTAGTGCAACATTCGTTTAATAACGTGCAAGTTAACCAAAGAAGTAAATTATACAGATATTATATATATATATATATATATATATTATATGAATATGAGTAGGTATTTTTTTTTATCTATAGATATCAATTTGACCCAAAAATTTATCATGTATGTTTTTTTATATTAAAAATTATAAAAAAAAAACAAAATTAATAATACACATCTTTTAATATAAATTATTATAACCGTTATCATATTACCATTAAATAATGATCTGACAGTTAAAAATAATAATACACATGAATAAAGAAAAATACTAGATTGGCCACCATTTTATATATATATATATATATATATATATATATATATATATATATCCCTGCAATTAATATAGGTTAATTAACAATGCTCAGATAGTTCTGCACAGATGAAATACAAGAGTGTCTAAATATAATTAACTATGTTGTGATTATTCAGGTCATTTAATATAAAGCCCAATTACATACTATTCATGCTAAGATAACTAAAAATTAATTAAAAACAAAGACCTTAACAAGGAAAACACCATTTATCTATCACATACATTATCATTATAACGTTTCAAAACTGTATACATATGCCATAATAAAAATTCATTATAACACACATACTTTACTAGTTTTTATTTCTTTTTCTTAAGGGTTGGAAATACTAATTAAAACATTGTGTTTTATATATAGTGGATAATAACTTCATTTATTTAAGTTCTACAATAACTCAAACTGACGATAGCAGCTGGATTGGGGTGGTGGGCTAGCTATACATATATATGATATATATATATATGTCATGTACTGTATATATAAAAAGATGGTGATGAAGATTAAGATGAAGATGATGATCAGTTGGGAATGAGCTTGAAAGGAGGCTTAACAAGAGCTGGTGCTGGATCGTATTTTCCATAGTCTTTGGTGTTAGCCTTCAGAAGCCTTTCATGAACCATGCCAATTTCCTTGTCGTTCATTAACATTTCCTACCACGTAATTAACAATAATCAGAAATAATTTACATGTACATATGTTACTTCAAAAGCTTATGAGTTCTCATAAATTACACATATAATACGATCATCAAGCGTATATTTATGCATGCATACAAAATAATTTCATTCGGAAATATGTCCAAAGAAAATAATTAAGGATAAAAAGTTTATTTAATTATAAGACGATTAATTATTAATTGGGAAATCATGATAATTATTTTCTAATCATTTATTGTAATTATTTCAAATGTCAAATAAATAAATATAGAGAAAGATTTCACACATAATTTAGAGCCTTGCTGGAAATTGATCTCCCACTCAAAGGGCCAGAAAGAGAAAGATGAAAAAAAAAAACGCACACACACAAGAAGCTAATAATTAGAAGAAGATCATCAAGAAAGTTTAAAATACTATTCATTTTAATTAAGTTCTAATAATTACACACGCAAATTAATTACAATACTAACCTCATCATCAGTAATTGCATCCATTACCGCTTCAGCAAAATCGTTTCCAGAGTTCGACTGTCGGCCTAAGAGTTGAAAGCCAATGTTTCAAGCTTATGTATGTGTCTACGTATATATATATACATGTAAATAATGAATATGTTTAATTTAATTGCGTAATTTAAGTAAATATTGAAAAAGAACCCAAAAAAAAAAAGAAATCAACGTCCGTGAACAACATATCAACTTAATTAATTAGGTTGGTGTCAGAGAATTCGATCGATATGAAGAATTATATAAATTCATATAGCTTCTAAAACGGCATTACGCATGTACAAAGTATATATTGGTCTGTAATTTAATTTCAAAATTCCCATGAATTCTACTAATTTGAAGCCAAAGATTTTCATTTTAGTTAGCAGTTACTACATAAGTCAATATATATGCATATGATATATGTATTCATTCGAGATGTATATAAGCAACGCTTGCACATGCATGGAGTCATAGAGACATATTTTTGGGACTTTTTATAGTAAAAGCTCTGACAATGTGAGTATGTGATAATATATATATATATATATGGACCATATGGTTTGATGCATTAAAAGCTGCAACAAACAGTAGTACAGACTCGTCACTATGCATATATACATGTACCTGCAAGAGAAGTTGATAAAAGTGTTCCTGAAATGAGGAGAAAGAGGAGACCAATCTTCTTCACAAGCATGAGATTGAGACCCATTTTTGTGTTTTTGAATGTAGCAAACTTTTTGGTTTGTGATCTTTATACTTTTAATACTTAGCTCTTTCTTCTTCTCATTCAAGGGATGAGAAATGGGACCAAATGTGATATGCTTTTCCCTGTGTGTCTATCTATATTGTTAGGAACATTAGACTGTAAACTTACTAGGTTGGGGCACAAAAATCTTAGAGATAATCTGAAAATTTGAAAATTGATGGTTTAATTTAAACAACTCAAACTTTAGTTATGCTTTTGGGTTTATTTATTCGAAATAAAGAAGGAAAAATTAAAAGAAAAGGAGACAGCAGAGACCAGGTTTTTGTGGTTGGGGCACTAAGTCTATGAGTAGATTGATGTATTTAATTAATTGAGCATAGACTAAAACGAGCATGACCCCCAAGTCGTGGAAATTATCATAATACCCCCTAGACTTTTGAGTACTTGCAAGCCCCTTTCCCTAAGAAAAATAATGTATCAAAAGTATTGGTGTGTGTTGGGATTAATAGTATCACCTAACACAAAGTGCGATGTTTATGTGACCTCTTTCAATTGCTCAAATTTTCGTTGGTTGAATTAAGCAAATTATTTCAATGCCCTTGGGATGGTCATTTTATCGAGTGCTTTGGGTGCTTTATAGTCAATTCATTGACTCAAAACACAGAAAATTTTGAAACAAAATCAATAGCTCCCATAAAGGAAAAAGTGGTTGCTGGAATATAGTATTTGTTGGGTTTCTTTTTAACTCTTGAGTTATCAAAAAGACTAGCAATGGAAACTCAGAGCATGCTTACTAGCAGATTAGTAGGATAATTTGTCATGTTTTGTACTTTTAGAAAATTAATAAACAAGTATTAGGTTAGAATAAAATAACATTTCTGGAAGATTAGTGCTTTCAATTATCCAAAACGACAAGGACAACACACCAAATACCACTAAGAGGACATTGGTGGAGAATAAAGAGAAAGCACTGTGGGATCTAAAATACTCTTATGAGTCTTATCTTTGTTCTCTTTTGCAAACTAAAGTGTTGTTAGGACAGCCTTCCCTAATTTAAGTCAATCTTCCCTAAGCCTCTGTTGCCCTCAATAATTGGCCAACTTGTTTCAATATTGCTAGCCCCTTTGCCAATCTCTTGGTAGTGTCTCTCATTAGAGTCTAAATTTGTGTTACTTTTTAAACATGGCATGCGCATGCCATAGTTAGTGTAGGAGGATTTTTTTTCTTCTAGTTCTAAGTCTGTGCATAATGGAACTGCCGCCACGAGAATTGTTGAAATCACTAGTGATAATCATTGGCATCATCATAGTTTTAAAACACGTAATGTTATTGCCAATGGTATGATTAAACTAAAAGTCAGTGGTGACAATCAAGAATGATCATCAATATATTTTTTGAATTATGAGAATTAGTTATGAGACTGTATCAGTTCAAACACAATTAAACATGTCTCAACTAAAATTAAAGAAATGTAATTCCCTGCTTTATAAACTCGTCACATGCCACCCCTCTTTTTTTCAAATTAATATATGTAATTAGATTGATAAAACTTAAAATAGGGAGAGTTAAAGAGAGAATTAGTGAATCTGTGGGATATGTTCTCTTGCAACTATTCTCCGAGTTCTTTTTCAAGTTATCCCAGAAAGCATATGCCTAATGGCATCCACTTTGAGAAAAACTAAGAATAATGTTATGAGTTTTCAATAAAGTGCCTTTAGACAATCCAATGAAATGCATTGTGCTATGGAATTTAAAATGTTCTATCATATCATTGATTACAACGATAATCTTTTTAAGTTGGAAGAAATTGCATGACTATGGTTGGCTATTGTTTATGGTTACAATCCTTATACAAATAATACATTTTAACGTGCCATCTATTATAAGGGACACAACGTTCCTGCACTTATAATGTTAATGGATTAAACTGAAAAATTACTCAATTGTCTCTTGGGATTGGATTCCCTTGTGAACATATTTTGAGATCATTGATATTTTATGAACTTACAATGACTAAATTCAAAAGTTCACTATTCTTTTGGCCAACGATAATAAGTCTGCTCAATAAGAAAAATAATAATAATATAGTAACTTATCGCAACAACTTGATATAAAAAAACTTTGGATAACTCGAGAAAAATTTTAAAAAAACTGACCAATTTCATGAAATTTGGAACCATTTTTATGTTCCTCTTAAAAAGTTCTGAGAACTGAAGCAATGAGTAATGTTATTTATCCTAATTGAGGTAAAACACTATCTACAGCTTCATATTTATCAACTAATGTAGTGGAATTTATCATGAATTTTTCCTCATAACTGTAAATAATAAATAGAGTAAACTGCAAACATATATATATATATATCTTGATGTTTAACATATATATATATATATATATCTTGATGTTTAAGTGTTCTGCTATATAAATACTAAAATTTAGACTTAACAAAATAATAGTCTGAGATTTAAAATTTCTAAAAATTGATACATTTGATTTGGCTTTTTGAATAACTTTAACCAAAAAAAAAGACAATAATATTATCAAAATTAAGGAGAATAATAATAACTAATCTAATTTTAATAAAACATATTACTATTTTTTGTCACTAAAAATGGTTAAAAAATTAGTACAATATATCAATTTTCACAAATTTTTAATTTTAAAATACTATTTTATAAAATTTAAATTTCATAATTTAAATTACAAAATACTCAAACTTTAGATTTTGCTTCTTTTTTTTTTTCAATTCATCCTAATAAATGATCGATATGTGAGTTATTTCATATCCCTATTACAATGGAAAGCTTTTTCCTCGAAGCTATATAGTTTTTGTCAACTCACCCATCGCCAAGGCTTTACGTAACTTTCAACGCAGCTAATTGCCCGTTGGTTGCCAACAAGGGCATGGCACTTTGAGATAATAACGTCATGTTAATTTTTTATATCTAAATTTCTGCCTAATCATAAAGTGATAAAGATATCTTTGTTTTTTGGCCACTTGCATCACATCATCTGACGCTATTGTCATTATGAATATCTTGCATAAATATTTTCCTCGTTATCATTTAAAAAATAAATAAAAGGGAAGAAAGAAAATAAAAGGGAGTTTAAATGACATATATCCATATGTGTTGTCATTTCTTTTGTTTTTGTTACTATTTCTTATGTGGTTCTCCAAATTATTTCACTAATTTCTTCTCCAAATTATTTCACTAATTTCTTGCTTTTCTTTTCTTCTATAGCATCATCGATCAATCCTCGATCTCCAATCTCAATCTAAGCCGTCCAAATGTATAAATCTCCCTCACCCTCCCTTCGTACTTTCTTTTCTTCATCAACAAAACAGTGTAATCTTATCCAAAGAAAAAGCAACTCAAGCATCCCACAAGCATAAATCTCAATAATATGGTATCACAAAGATTTAGAGCAACATTTTAGAACAAATGAGCAACATCATATACACGTTAATCCTACTAAATCAATCAAGTTGGAACTTGATAAATCAATATGCTAGAACTCTTAATATGATCACTCTAGTTTATTATTTTTACGATGTAAAAAAATTACAATGAACTGAAAATTGTACATTTTACAGAACAACAGTTGATACAAGTTTGTAAAGCATCTTACGTTAAAATCAGCTAATAAAGAAACAAAAAGTTTTAAGAACAATCAAAAGAGCCCAAGGGAATCCAGTCTTCGAGAATGCTAAACCAACGCAACTAACAACAACAAACATAAAGCGTGAATCGTCCTGCTGGTAGAAATAGGGACTATGATGATGAAGAAGCATCGATTTTTATGTCGGTTTCATGGCGCAGGCTGTTTTCTCTACTGTAAGTAGCTTTGGCACCCTGGAAAATAAAGGAAAATTGATTGATCACTTGCGACAAGCTAAAACACCGTGGATTTACTGATGATACATACTAGCAAGTAAATGTGTACACAGATGCAAAAGAGAAGGCTTACTTGGAAAATTGTCCCACACTTTTTCATGGCTTTGGCCCGATTCCTCAGATCTTCCTTCGAGACGGTAGGGTCTTTAAGGACCTGAAAGAGAAGCAGTTGACACATTATTTTCTGAAACTCCAACCAAGTATGTCATTTAGAATTTAGACATTTTCTCCTTAGTGATAACTTGCTTTAGTTAATCCTCTATGCCTCTTCTCTGTTGAGATATAAAATTAGCATGTGGCTATGTATATGATTTACCAACAGGAAGAAATAGCACGAAACATCTCCCATAAAATAATAATTAATTGCAGGAGCAGCTAGCATAATTCAGAATGGAAAATAGATCACTCTCATACTGCATCTTGAACTACTTCTTAATCCTCAGACCAAACTTGTATGTGCTAAACATACTTTAAGTGAATCCTACACTCGGCACAATACTGAAAAAGAATCTATGGGAATTAAACTAGGACTCGGTCAATAATCAATCCTCCGATTCCTATTATACGAAGAGTGTTTTCAACTGCCAACTCTTACTATTCATTCAAACACCGTAAGTAATGAACATTGCGTAGTTAACAAGTTTATCCTTTATTTTTCATTTTGGGCTATAAACATATATTTTCTAGGATACTTTAGTGGATTTTTATATATCATGAATTGTGAAAAACAATCCACCACATCATGCCAAAACGCTTCACAATGAGTTCATAACTTTTAACCCGAAAGAAGAGAAACATTGCAACTCACCGCTTGGCAGACATGTGACAAAGTTGACTCAATATCAACAACATTGATCTGCCATAGGGAATTAAGCATGGCATCTTTTTTATCCTCTATTGCTTTCATTAAGTTCTCTTCTTTGTTATCTCCTTGGTTTATCTTCTTCAAATCTTCCTGGATTTGAATTAAAGACACAGCACCTACAAATTCAGAGAAGCATAAGGGGGCTGAGTTAGAACTCTTAAGTTTAATGAGGAGAATAGGACATAAAGCTAGTTTTCACCAAATGGAGTTATTTCCCTTAATTCAAGAATAATGAATGTACCCGAAGCTGCCGTTACTTGAGACTTTATCTGATGTCCTTTATCTCGCACCCACTCTGCCAAAAAGGGCACCTTCATATATCGTTTATCTTTTCCTAGTTCTCTTGCAGCTTTCCTTGTGTAAATATAGCCAATTGTATGCAGCATAGCCTCACCAAAAGCTGATGAAAATGGCAATTATGAATTATGGTATCATTCATACAATAAGCATAAAATAGACATAAAATGTTTCCCGGCATTGAAAAGAACTTCATTACTTGACAACACGAGTAAATATTTTCACTTAAAAAGACAATAGAATTAGCTTCAGAAGTTAAACCTGTCAGTTAGATATGCCAAATCAAGTTATCAATTGAGACCATTTATGACATAAATATTGTATTATAGTTGTATATATGTATAATTAGTTGAATATCAATAGGTCCTAGCTGTATATATTTGTAATAAGTAGAGTATCAATAGGATTCTTAGTTTGATCAGATTTGACCGTTGTAATAGCTGATTTTCAGCAGTGTAATTATTCCTATGTATCTGTATAAACCTAGGATCTCTCTCAAAGAGGGCATTCAATCCAATTGTCAAAACCAAACAATTCCAGCTCACATACTACATGGTCAGAACTCAGAAAAGCATGCATTTTACTAGGCAAAGTCATTTACAACTTCAATTTGCAAACAAGTACAGAACTGCAAATCGAAATTTTCTAGATCAGCTGAAATTGACTAGCGGCTAGCAGATATGATGATGGAAACATTAATAAAATAGAGCAACAACAACAGTGGTCCTATGGCCAGCGCAATTGTCTAATTAAAAGAAATAAACTAAAATCATCATGAAGTAGAACGCTTTTCTCTATAATTTGTTAAACGGCAGATTCACAAATTAGAACCTAGGGGCAGATGTGGTTCAATAACAAAATGTCTCAAGGAATTAAGGATCAAAAGTTCAAAAACAGTTGTTCATTTATTAAGAAAGGAGATGAGACATCCAAGAAAAAACCAAGAGACAACAAGGAAGATCTATAACGAGTTCAGAGCTCAACTAATATAAGCCTCTATGAGATAAACTTACAAGGAACCATTTCTTGTTATTACTCTTGGAATATCAATATCACTTCTAGCACATTTTGTGAAAGCTACTGAGGAAGAGATTTCTTCCAGATATATTTCAAAAGTAAAGTGACCGGCTCTAGAAAGCTTTAAAAAAAATTTAAGCATAAAATGAAAGTTCTACCAGCTGTTGAGAGACGTCGCGCTTCTGAACTTGCCCAAGTCACAAACTCATCAACACGACCATCAACAAATGGTTGAAGACGATCTTTCAAAATAGTTATAAGCTTTTCTTCTCTTTCCTTCTGCAATGCCTGCACAAAGATGAGAATGCAATTTCAGTTATTATCATCAAAAAATCAACATATTGTAAACACTAGTTGAGATAGCATACCTTCAATTTCTCCTGAATTTTGTGCTGACGGACTTCAGGATCTTGAGATTCTTCTTCAGTTTCAATAGATGCCAATGACGCCAAAGCAAGTTGGCCAACATAATCTTCAAACAATTCGCTTCCAAAAAGCATTCCAAACACAGCTGAAGGATCCAACATGGATTCCCTTGCAAAGAAAAACAATTAAGTAATTGACCCTAATACTATGTTTTATTTATATATGGCAATTTCTCACCATATGAAAATAATGAATGATACTTTACAGAAACGTATAAAATCTTTAAAAAAATAATTGATACGCTTGTATCTAAGGATGCACAAACAGTGATAAATCAGTGCGTAGATAAACTTCCTAGCGTTTGAAACACAAGCAAAAATGGACATTAACAATATAGAACACAATTCTCTACACTCTAATGACCTATAAAACATATCCTAGGATGTTCAAATAACATCTTGATAACTATTCTTGCAGAATCAATTCATAGAGTAAGAAATCATCTAGGGTTAAGCAAAAAATTAGAAGTCACCAGATATTACAAAAGAGATGAATCAAAGTTAATTTCTAAAAATGCATCACACCCCCCATTTCATTCAATCTGCTATACAAAGGATGTTACGATATGGTGCCATGGTGCTAGTCAATTAGAGGCCTTAGGCGAAATTTGTAGAGAGGTATTTTAAAAATGAATCTTAGTCTTTCTATTAAATTTTATTTTTGAGATACAGAATAATTATTTGAATCATTATACTCAAAGATTGGCTATTATTTATAATTTTAAAACAAAAAAAAAAAAGAAAAGAAATTGATCGTTCAACAACAAAATGGTTTCTCGTGTTTTCATCTTCTTATGAAAGCTTTCAAATGAATGATCCATAGTTTCTATTAGACTTACTTATTCCTAGTAATTAAACACAGTAAACAGAACAACCAAAAAACTATACCAACAAAAACATATTCTAACAAATAACACTATAAATAGTATACAGTAAAAATTTAGAGAACATAAATGTAAGAAAACAATAATAATATAACCTAGAACTGGAAAAAAAAAATAAATCTAAAACTCTTTTGTTTGAAAGATTGAATTGGGTAGGACTTAAGAGTGAATTCATTCAATCAAAGAATAATATATACATTGACTAGTAGTAATTAAGAGTTTTTTCCTTCTTTTTTTTGATTATTTTTGGAAAAATAAAAATGGTAATTTAATGAGACTAATTGAAAAATAATATAACTTAATCAGAAAAATTAATCACATCTTTTTTTTTCTTTTTTCTTTTTGCCGTGAAAGTATTAAAAGAAGTTGCTACTTATGGGATTTTTTTAATTTCAAATTTTTTTCTATGGAAAAAAACTTATATTATGAAATTTATACGTAAACTAGCCTAACTAGGATCGAACCCCTCCTCCCCTCCCACGCACACTCCCGAGAATCCTAGACCAATTGAGACTGGCTCAATTGATTTCAATTTTTTTTTTCTATAGACCTAATAGATAAAGATTTTAATCAATATATAGCATTAAGGAGATATTATTCCTAAAAATATCAAACTATCTAAAATAAGGCCTAAAATTAGGGGCCTTTATGGCTGAAGGGGCCTTAAGTGATAGCCTAAGTCGCCACCCCGTTCAGCCTTCCCTGGTGCTAGTAAATCTTCAAATTTCACATCAACTTACTGTGGAACTCCTGACTTTCCATGCTTGTCATATGCTTCTCGCTTCTCAGGATCACTTAAAACTTGATAAGCTTCACCAAGTGCCTTCGTGCATATACCATAACCAGGAAAATAAGTTCAAGATATAATACAAAATCAAAAGGTAAACCAAGAAATTATTCCAAGAGATTTTTAAATTTTTCTACTTCTACATTGCTATTAAACCATAAAGAGCCAAGGGTAGCCTGCCAGCCTTCCCCTTCTTGTTTTGGGACTCTATTATGGGATGTTATTGAGTTCTTTTATGAGAAGAAAGGCAGTCAAAAATACAAGTATAAAATACCAATTTGTATTAGCACCGAGTTACTATATTTCTCCAGAACTTTATTTTTAGCTTTCAGAAAATACAATCTTGTGACTTCAAAAAAGAAAAGCTTCAAGCTTACAAGTTTAATAACACCAACTAAAAACATATTACATTTCTCCTTTGTAAAGAACTGCATTTGATAACTTACATCAACATACCTGGAATTTTTCGGCTGCTTTTGGGTCCCCATGATTTTTATCTGGGTGCACTAACCTTGCCTGGAAAGAAGACAGAGAACAATATCAACCGTAAAAGTGCAATGTATAAAGTGGAAAAACAGTACTAACATTAAAAGAAGGCCTTCCATAGTTTATCCTAGGCTTGACAAGAAACTGTAAAAGGGCTCATAACATGGAATCAAATTTTAAAACCATGTAGAATGTGGTATACATTAGGCAATAGTCAGCAGAAATTTGCTGAAAAAACTCAGAAGTTATTGCCCAAGGACATATATATCAGTATATACTTCAAACCATGCCATGCCTCATTCTGTTAACCTATCCAACTATTTAAAAACTTTCTTTTTTCTTGAAAAGGAAAGACACTCAAATTACAATTAGGACTCCTAAAAAGTAAAAAAACTAAAATATACTCCTTAAAAGTAAAAACACTAAAATCTATCTGCAGCTACAAATTTCTGAAATGGTAACACACCCCAACTTCTGTTTATCCAAGTTCAACAACGGCTACCACCATTTCAACAAAAACCCATCATGAATTCACAAATTCTAAAGAGAAACTGAATGTTTTTCTTTGGTGGTCAGGAAAAATAAAATCAAAATCAAAACTAATGGAAAATTAAAATACCTTGAGATAGTAAGCCTTCTTGACTTCAGCTGCGGAGGCATCAACATTGACACCTAATACTTCATAATAAGCTGTTTCCTTCACCATATTTTTCCCAGATCACAAACTCTGAAAAAACATGTATATATACGCGTATATCAACAAATAAATTAAAATAAAAATAAATCAAAGCACATTTCATAAACCCATTTGCAGAAATCATCAAAAAAAAGTCATAGCAGTAGCTATAAAAACTCAGAAATTTGGAAAATTTGTACCAAGGGAAGGAACCCACCAAATAGAAAGACCAAATAAATAACAAAATCGAAACCCAATAATTAAAAACCGGATCTCATTAAAATTTCAACCACTAATTCACAGTTAAAAAAATTAATATTTTCCTTTTCTTGGAAAAGAGAATGATATTTGAAAAATAAAAATTTGAGGTTGGCGAACTTACGAGAGCAGGAGCTAGAGACGATTCATGTACAAGAATTGTTTGAGTATGAAACTTGAAACTAGAACGCGCCAGAAAGAGAAACAAGATCAAGGAAGAAGAAAATGGAGATTTTTTGTTTTTTTTTGGGGGAAAAAAGAAAATTACATTTTAAATCATTGAGGCACTGAACTAGTCATGCAACGTCGTCGTTTCCATGCTTCGCTTTCATTTATCTTAATTTAAATCAAATTACTCCCTAGCCACCAATGTAATTACAACGAAGTCTGTGAAATTCAAGATGTTTAGGACAAAATATTATTAACTAAAGCTTGCATGTTTAGTAAATATGTTTGCTTGATTAATTAATTTTTTATTAAAAAATTATAAAACATTAAATAATTACTTAATAAAAAATATTTTTTAATGAACTTCATTTAAATGAAATGAATGAAAATAAACTAATAAACTAATTTATCTTAATAAAGTAAAAATAAAGAGAAAAAATCAAATAAATTAATAATTACAATATTTAAAAGTGTTGCATCAATCTAAATGACGTTTTTATTAAATAAGTAACTCACAAATAGCACAAAATTAGCATGAAATAAATTAGTCGATATGAAATGATAAAAATTCTCAATTCTACAAAATACTATATGCCTCTTTATCTTTTGCTGAGTGTTTTTGTTTAACTTTTCACATTTGAAATTGGGAAATTGACATGAATAAAACTAATTTAGTACAAAATAATATTTTTAGTAATCTTTTTCAAATTGATATTTTTAATAGTGTCACAAATTATATGAAAATCCTTATATAATTTGTGATTATAAAATTATAATTTTTTTATCATTAATCAATAATTAAAAATTGTGTAACCTTCTATTGTTTAGGGTCACAAAATACTAAAATATTATTAGAAAATTTATTTTTTTTAAATAATTCTAAAAAAAAGTGTTTTAGTCAAAATCACTACTATGTATATCAATTTCCTTTTGTAAAACTAATTTAGTATAAAATAAAAATTTTAGTATTTTTTTTCAAATTGATATTTTTAATAGTGTCACAAATTATATGGAAATCTTTATATAATTTATGATTATAAAATTATAATTTTTTTATGATTAATCAATAATTAAAAATTGTGTAACCTTTCATCATATAGGGTCACAAAACACTAAAATATTATAAGAAAATTTATTTTTTTAAAATAATTATAAAAAAAGAGTTTTAGTCAAAATCACTACTATGTATATCAATTTCCTTTTGAAATTTTGTCAATATGCCCTAACTTTTACAAATGTGGCATAACTTTACCCCAATTCTATAAATGTGGTGCAACCTTTCCCATTTGGTAGATATTATTAGAAAAAGAAGCCTTTCTACTTATCATATATTGACACCCACTAAATATGAATGAAAAAAATTGGATTAAAAAAATCTATATTTCTCATATTTGTATACAACTTAGAAATTGAAAGAATTTTTACAGTTGAAATGGAGAAGTTGAAAGAGAATGATGGAGAAGAAATTTAGAAAATTTCATAGTCTCGTACCCATCAAATTCCGAACCTAGCAAAACTCTTCCTTAATCTGAGTATTTCTCATGCAACAATGATTTTACTTCACAAGATAGACATATTTCTAACGTTGTATGCTCATTGGGGCAAACTGATACAATATTTGTATAAATTATGATAAAGCAGCACCACATTTGTGCAAATTAGAGCACGTATAATAGATTACAAATAAAGGTAATGATATTAATAGCCCACGAATTATACCTGCAAGACTATTTTGTTTTCTGAATTTTTAACTTACATAGTAATAGTCCATGAATTATATAATTATTACAACAATTTTCTTTTTGTCATAAATTATTAAATATTTAATAGAAATAAGTCATTACAGGGTCACATGTTGGTAATTATGATCAATAATGAAATTTTGAATTTTTAACTTAGACATCAGACTACCAAGACAATGCAATTATTGCAGAAATGACAATTTTTGTTTACCAACTGTTAAATTTTTAAAAGGAATGAATCTTGTGCAAAGCGTACTATTTAGTAATTATGGCTAAAAACGAAATTATGACTTATAGAATTAAATAATGTCTAATTATACACTTTGTTTATGAATATTTTATGTTAAAAAACTAATAGTTTGTGAGAAATGACTATTGTTATAACAATTGCATAATTCAGGGGTCATTACTATTTAAGTTAAAAATTCAGGAACAAAATGATACGATGAGTATAAATCAGAGATTATTATTATATTTAACCATTTTAAATATGATAAGGTAAACCACAACTCTCAACAAAATTCGGGGCTACAAAGTATTTTGTCAAAGTATTAACATAAACACTCGCTTTTAGTAAAATTTTAAAAGGAGGAGGGGGGACAAACTTTTGACCATTAAGTTTTGTAAAATATTAACTTTTATCGGCTCATTTAGTGCGTATGATTGGATTAGATTGGACTGGATTAATAATTAGAATGAATTATTTAGTATTGTATTGTGTTTGGTGTAACAAAGGACTAGGGCATAAATATATAATAAAAATTTGATATAGTTTTCATAATATTTTTTTTATGAAATAAGAAGATAAATATTTCATAAATTGGAGAGAGAAAATTAAATAAATTTTATTTATTTTTAATAATTATTAAATGTTTTATTTTTTAAAAAGGGATATGCATTTTGTAAGAAAAGACACAAGATAAAAAAAATATTTTATCCAAAAAAAATTGCAAAAAAAAGTCACGTCTTTGTTGGGACTAAATAAACTCAAGTTCTAGATGAGACTATTTAGTCTCATAGTAGAGGCATTATTTTGGAGACTTAGACTCTTTTGTCCAATCTACCAGAAGGCCTAAACACAGGATTAAACAAAAGAATCCAGTCATTTCATATAATCTAATCTCCCAACAAGGCCTATAGGAATTAAAAAATACAGTATTTTCATGGTAAGAACTTTTTTTTAATTAATTCTATTATTATTATGTGAATTATTTGAATAGTGACTATAAATTCTATTTTGGTCCCATAATTTTAGTTGTTCCTAACTCGGTCTTAAATTATAGTTTTGTCTTACTTTGTTACATAAACCTTAAGTGTCATGTTCTATTAGCCTAAATTATGTTTTTTAAATAACACAAAAACATAATTCATAAATAATACTTGAGATATTTTAAAATTTAAAGATCAAAATGGAATTTAATATGTCTCTTAAGGACTAATATAAAATGAGACACAGATACACTTGCATCTTAAGCCACTATTCAAATTAATATTTCCTTTTAAAAGATCAAAAGATTTATGTTTATGCATAATATTTAGGTATAATTATTTGCAAAGTCCTAGTTGAAAATAGAAAAATTATAGAATAATCTTATAAAATAATAAAATGTGGTTCTAGCTACTAGACAGAATTACTGGCGGCGTCCTGTGTAAGAGGTGTGAGATTATTTTAGATTATGGGTTAAAACTATAGTTATGATATATTTTAGGAAACATCAATGTCATATATATACATACGTATATTTTTTTTCAATTTTAGTATTCTTTTAGGATTTTTTTGGGGGAAGGGGGAGGGCATATGTGTGTATTGATAGAAGGGTTGGCAATCGAAATACGATATAATATCACGAATCACAATCGAAGTATTTAATTAACACATTTGACATGAAATTGACTTAATTAACATGATTAATAAATTTTTTTACCAAAATATATCAAAAAATATAAAATAATTATTTTATTAAAAATGTTTTAAATGAATTTTTTGTAAATAAATGAAGTAAAATTAAACCATAAAAAACAAGTAAACTAGCAATTACATTATTTGGAAGTGTTGTCAAATATGAATGTGAATGTTGTTTTCAGTAAACAGGTAATATACAGGTCAATTTGAAATACACATAATATAAATGGGTTAAGTCGACAAAAATGGCACTAATTGCCAACTCATATTCTTATTTTGCCTCATACGATGTGAATCGTAGTTTGCCCACAAGCTTTCAATTGTTTGAAAAATGCCATTTATTGTTAGATTTACTAATTGGGATTGTTATTTTGACACTTTTATCCTTCTAGATAGTAAAGTGGTTAAAGTTACCTAATTTAGGGGGAAAAACAAAAAAAAAAAAAAAACAATCCTACATAATACAGTTAATTCAAAAATCACACACAAAAAAAAAAATTACATCTCAAAATTTATTTATTTTTTTATAATAAAATTTGTATTTTATTCTACAAATAAGGAGTACAATTACAAAATTGATACAAAGATTAAATTATAGTAATCCATAAAGTACTAATAATAATAATGACTATAAGGACATCAAGAATAAATAGTCAAACTCATTTTGTCCTACTAGTGACCGAGGAGAAAAAATATATGCACAAGATATTGAAGTCGCACATGCAAATCCACAAACTAAAGAGACAACCAAATCATCATGAGAAATACCACCTCTTTGTCTCTTTTGAATCTACCTCTACCACTCAAGTTGACTTTTTGGACTTCACAGGAACACCCCATTTTTAGTACAATTTAAAAAAAAAAAAAAAAAAAAGTTATACACATTTGGTATGAGAGGAAGGGGGGAGAGTATGAAGTAAGGGCGGGGGCACAATGAGCATTTTTCCAGGTTTGAATTTGTGTGTTCGGATTTGTGGAAAGGGGAAAACTGAAACCGAACCAAATAACATTCATTTATTTCGTTTTAGATATTGAGCTATTGAGATTTTAGGACGAAAATGAATCATAAAAATGAGATATTATAATTTCTTTGCGGAGTTATTTTAATCCAACCATTAAATATGAGTTTTGGATTTATTTTAGACTAAATGATAACCCAAATGTACAAGAAAAAACTTCGATTTTCTTTAGGTTCAGGTTGAACCTATCCCAAAAATGACTAATCGAGTTAAAAAAAAAAAAAAAAGTTTACTTTTGGTTGGATTTAATCCGAAGTGGTCATATTATGAATTTTCATATTGGTGGAGTTGGTTCCGGATGGTATGTTAGTTGGAGTTTTTATGGATTTTGTACACTTCTAGTTAGAAGGATTGAGAGGTTAGGAAGGAATGAGCATGTGAGTAGTAGAAAGGAGAGTAACAATCTCGTCTATTTGGTATATGATAGTAGAATAGGAATATAAATCTTTTTTAAATAGGACAAAATACCTTATAGTTCCTTGACTTTTGTTAAGAGTTGTCGTTTCCGTTACATTGGAAATTTTCCCTAAATGCCCTTTTTTTTAAATTAAATATAGTGTCATTTTACTCCAATTTTTGTAAATATTGTGCCACTTGTTCCTAATTTGTAGATAGCATTAAACACAAAAGTTTTTCATATTTTCTCATATTTGCTTAAGCACCAAAACTTGAGAAAATTTTCATCTTTTCACCCTCACAACATATATAAATTTCTAATATTGGGCGTTAACTGGGGCAAACTGATATAACATTTTATAAAATTTCAAAAGTAAAATGATGCCACATTTATAAAAAAAAAAAAAATAGGATGTTTAGGTGAAATTTCAAATGAAAAAAAAAATAATAATAATAATAATAAAAGAACAACTTTACACAGATGTGGGGGACCATATCTGTATTTCTTTGTTTGTTACTAGGTTTGTGTGTCTTTCTAATACCCAATAAAGTGAATCTCAAGTGGGAGTTCATTTAGGTACAAAAAGAGGGGCAAGTGAGGTTTACTACCCAAAGCGGACGTCTTTTTTTTTTTTTTTTTTCCCTCTTCAACAGCCTGACACTCTCTCTCTCTCTCTCTTCTCTGACTTCTTTCTCCTTATTTCATATGTGCTCTTTGGCTGTGGCCCTAGTTTGTGTCTGTGACTGATAATCTCTTGGGTGTTAGATTTAGTCGACTTGATCATCCCTGGTATGTTTTTTTTTTTTTTTTTTTTTCTCTCTTTGTAAATCTTTTTAATTTCTGAAATATTTTTGTTTTTTGTTTTGTTTTGTTTACTTTTTACTAGATTTATGGTATTTCTTCTTTGATATTTATGGGATTATACTCTGATATAGCTAAAGTTAAATATATCAAAACAATGTGATGTTATAATGGTACACTATAGTGCCTGGAAGTAGTATATATATATATATATATATAATATATACATGTAAGTTTCTTTATAAGTTGATTATGTGTAGTAGCTTTTGAAATTGGTATTCTCTTTAGTATACGTTGCTATAAAAGTTCCTTCTTTTTCATTTTGCTCTTGACCTTTTTTTTTTTTTTTTTTTTTTTTTTTGAGTCCCTGAAAACCCATTTACAGTGTAAGTGTGTAACCATAACTCTCACTAGACAAGGGTCGATCATAGCAAAAAAAAAAAAAAAAAAAAAAAGACTCCGATTGTTTCTTTTGGACTTTGGGTGTCTTTGTTTTAATTCTTCTATCTGTTATATGGCTTGAGATAAGGGGAAAAGAATGGAAATTGTGTATCTATTTATAATTCCAAATTTTCAAAAACAGGTCTCTGTTTGGTGGCATTATTTTTGTTTTTATTTTTGAAGCGATGGTGGAATTGATTCTACTCTGTGCAAGATAAACCATAGTTTCTACGAGCTAAATACGTCTACAATATTTATATGCTTTTATCTTAAGATTGTTTATCATTGTTGGCAAACCGCAAAAACAACTAATTCTAGTCTTTATGGTTTGACCTCATCGTTATTTGATCAATCGGTTTTTGTTGCTATTGATTCGTGGTATTCCTCTTAGACAAAGTTTTTATGTGGTTAATTCTATTAGTACTCTTTGACGAACAATTTGTATCTGTGAAATTTATTGTATCATATAAACCTCTGTAAATCTGGTCATTATAGCCATGTTATTGTTGTGATTTTTAGTTGTCTTCTCAGGTGTCTGCTCTTGCTGATTGCATTTTGAGAAAACGTGGAGTATGATGTCCATAGACTTTCAACAAATTCTTTCTCTCTTGAGGTGATAATCATTTTAGAATGGCATTCTCTCATTTTCAAGCTATTTGGCGGGATGGATGTATGATAATGTAAAGTTTAGATATTTTTTTGGAGTTTGGGGCATGTTTGTATAGGGTTGGTGCAAGCTTTGCTTAGATCTTTAGATCAAACTAAACCAATTCAAACATGACAAGTAAATATGGCTTTGGGGCAAGGAACGTGACAATTTTGTTGTTGTAGTGTTAAAACCGTTCTACAAACAATTTTATTTCGGCTGCTTCTTATTAAAGTGTCGGGCAATGATCAATGGATGTAGGGAATTTTGTTCAAATATGGACCGTTATTTTTATTGTGAACATAATGAGATTTGTTCTGAAGAGATGTGTCTTAACAATGCATCATTCTCATTTTAATGTACTTCTGTTTAAAAAATTTTGATTGCAATCCAGCAACCGAAGGTTGTTATTTCCAGTTTGGACGTCTTCTTCTTCTTCCTTTTTTTTTTTTTTTTTTTTTTTTTTTTTTTTTTTTTTTTTTTTTTTTTTTTTTTTTTTTTTTTTTTTTTTTTTTAATTAATGGGTTTACCTGACCATGTGAGTTTAACCAGTAATGTTATTACTTTTTTTCTCCATAGTAAAAAGGTATGATTATCCTAACTAATGTGTGTTCAAAATTTAGGAAATTTAATTTTCCTTCTATAAAAAAGATGTAAATGGCATATCTTTGACACACTTTTTATGCTATATATTGTGCTAAATTTAGGTGGTTGTGAGGAATGGAAACTCCAAGTAATGGAAACTTGCTTTCGAGTGTGAGCCATGGGGTTAATTCCCCAGAAGATTGTGACTTTTCGGATACAGTATTGAAGTACATAAGCCAGATGCTCATGGAAGAAGAGGACATGGAGGACAAGACTTGTTTGGTTCAAGAGTCATCAGATCTTCAAGCTGCTGAAAAGTCGTTCTACGAAGTTCTTGGGGAAAAGTATCCCCCTTCCCCTGAACAAAGCCATAGACATGTTTTTCAAAATGGTGAAAGTCCAGATGAAAATTTCACTACAAATTCCAACAATTATATAAATAGTAGTGTCTACAGTAGTGAGTATTTGGTTGATCATACCTTGTATCATCCAAATATGGGTGATTATACCTCTCAATTACATTTTCTTCCTGGCTATGGAGTTTCTCAATCGTCTTATAGCTCTTCACATAGTGCAATTAGCAGCTTGGATGGATTGTTGGATTCTCCCAGCAGTATAGTTCAAGTGCCTGATTTGAGTAGTGAGAGTCGATCAGTATGGCAGTTTAGGAAGGGGGTGGAGGAGGCTAGTAGGTTTCTTCCCACTAGAAATGAAATGGTTGTCAATCTAGAGGCAAACGGATATTTAGCTCAAGATCCTCTGAGGGTTGGGACGAATGAGGTTTCTGTGAAGTCAGAGAAAAAGGATGATGGGGAGTGTTCTCCTGGAAGCTCTAGGGGGAGGAAGAACCCTTACAGGGAGGATAAAAATTTGGAAGAAGAGAGGAGCAGCAAGCAAGCAGCAGTTTACATTGAATCCACGCTACGGTCGAAGCTGTTTGATCTTGTACTGCTTTCTAGTCTTGGGGATGGAAAGGCTCATTTGACATCATTCCGTGAAAGCTTGAGGAGCGAACTTACTAAAAGTATGCTGCAAAATGGCCAATTAAAAGGATCGAAAGGAGGGAAAGGCAGTCGTGGTAAGAAAGTTGGTAGAAAGAAGGAGGTGGTGGATTTGAGAACTCTCTTGATTCAGTGTGCCCAAGCAGTTGCAGCTGATGACCACAGGAGCGCAAATGAACTGCTAAAGCAGGTTAGACAACATTCTTCTCCTTTTGGCGATGGAACTCAGAGATTAGCTAGTTGTTTTGCTGATGGCCTTGAGGCACGCTTGGCTTGTACAGGTAGCCAGATTTACAAAGGCCTCGTTAGTAAAAGGACATCTGCTGCCCATGTTTTAAAAGCTTACCGGCTATACCTTGCGGCCTGCCCATTTAGGAAGATGTCTAATTTTGCATCAAACAAGACAATAATGAATGTGACAACCAAAGCAACAAGGGTTCATGTCATAGATTTTGGTATCCTTTATGGCTTTCAGTGGCCCACCCTTATTCAACGTCTCTCAATGAGAGATGGTGGACCCCCAAAGCTTCGGATTACTGGGATCGAATTTCCGCAACCTGGCTTTAGGCCAGCTGAGCGAGTTGAGGAAACTGGACGTCGCTTAAAAGCTTATGCTAAGAGTTTCAATGTTCCGTTCGAGTATAATGCAATTGCAAAGAAGTGGGAAACTATTACGCTTGAGGATCTAAATATAGACAGCGATGAGGTCCTTATTGTTAACTGTCTGTATAGGGGCAAGAACCTGCTTGATGAAAGTGTGACAGTGGAGAGTGCAAGAAATGTGGTTCTGGCTTTGATAAGGAAAATTAATCCAGATATCTTTATCCATGGGATTGTCAATGGATCCTACAATGCGCCTTTCTTTGTTACCCGGTTCCGAGAAGCATTGTTTCACTTTTCTGCGTTATTCGATATGCTTGAAATGATTGTGCCTCGTGGGGAACCTGAGCGCATGCTGATTGAGAAAGAGATCTTTGGCAGGGAGGCTTTAAATGTCATAGCTTGTGAGGGCTGGGAAAGAGTGGAAAGGCCTGAATCATACAAACAATGGCAAATCCGGATCATGAGGTCTGGCTTTGTGCAAGAACCTATAGACCGGTCTATCATGAGGAAGGCAACTGAGAAAGTAAGGTCCACTTATCACAGTGACTTTATTATTGATGAAGATAGCGGGTGGTTGTTGCAGGGATGGAAAGGACGAATCATCTTCGCCATTTCATCCTGGAAACCTGCCTAACAATTTTGGAAGGCACGGTTAGGCTCTGGGTCTGATTGTCAGGTTCAGCATTCAAAAGGGTAATTGAGGAACAAGGTACGTATTGATTGTAAGATATGTTCTTCTCTTGTCCTTCATATTCCTCATTTGATAATCCACTATTTGTATCCTGGCAGGTTATGTGAAAGTGGCCTCTAATGGATTCCAGTTGCCTTCTCATGATGCTGAGATAAGGCCACTGAGAAGGTTGCTTAGCCCTCTTGGAGAAGTAGAACACCAACATAATCATGTAATATTTTATTTCACATGATAGTATTCTTACTAAGCTTCTTCTATCTTATGATCTAAATTCAAATAGGGATGTAGTAAGGAAATGTATTATAAGTAGACCAATCCACTTTTCAGTTCAATAAAGCAGAGAAGATAATTATGCAGCTTAGTCTTGACTTTTTGAGCCTTTCATTACATTAGCTACTGCTTGTGTTTCTTCCTGCCTTATTTGTTTATGCAGCTTCTTTCACATGCTTCATAAACGCATAGTAATTTTTCCCATCGATTGAAGGCATTTCAATCTGTTTCTGTTTACAAAGTCTTTTTAGTGTAAGACATGTAATAGATTAATAATAACATCTGGTCTTGTTGGTAGGGATGTTCTTTCTTATTCATTTTCTATTTTGAGAGAGTGATGCAAAAGATTTCAAGTAGAATTCATCCTCGGTAGATCTTTTCATTGAAAATGGCAGAACGTTTGGTACTCATAGTCACATGTTCTCACCCTCTGGCATCATCTTATCTATTAACTTGGTACTTTTGAAACCTCCTGATATGAATTTTCTGCAATGTGGAGTAATGTAATGGTGCATAAGATTCTAGAGACATCTAAAGTTGGATTGAATTTGCAATGTGTATTTGATCGTAGTCGACCAAAGTAGACCATATATTGCAGTGATTAATACCTAAAGGAAATAGCCTTAGCAAGTCATTTGAAGTTTGAGTGAAGGTGCTTTTTTTCGTTCGTTGGGACCAACCATTATATCGTCTTCCCAACTTGGTGTTTAGGTAGTTTGTATAAGGATAAAATAATACCACACACACTACACATTCAGCTTAATAATAATAATAATAACAATACTCCACTGCACTACACATACCAATGTGTCTACCAATCAAATCTGATGAGAGTGACATGGTCATTAACCTGTCTACCAATCAAATATCATCTATGTGCATGTTTGTTTTATCAGTTATGTCACCAATTTAATAGTAATAAAAACTTATAAAACTTTGGAGACGTTGAGTAATAACAATTTATAAAAGTGTGAATGGTAAAAAAAATTACTTTGATTTTTGAGTATTTTGTAATTTAAATTTGAAATTTAGATTCCTGCAAAATAATACTGTAAGAATAAAAATTTTTGAAAATTGATATGTTTGATTGATTTTTTGAATAATTTTATTAAGTAAAATATAATAATACTATCGGGAGAATAATAAAGACTAAATTAGTTTTAATAAACAATATTATTATCTTTTTGTTATTAAAAATGGTCAAAAAAAAATTAATGCATGTATCGAGTCTATATCTCAAGTTATTTTATTACAATTTACTCATTTATAAATTTTTGATAGGCAATTCTCGCATATTTACATCTTTCACCTATTTTTCATATTTTTAATATCACTTTTTACAACGTGAGACGATTTGTTACTATATAATATAATTAATAGATATCATCAAACTTATTTTGGAAAAAATTTTAATTATAGGGACAATATTTATATATGTCATGTGTATTAAAAATGTGATAAATCAGGATGGATCTCTAGTACTATCTTTCTCTTTTCGTTGACATTTGTGTCCTGATTTGTTTCGTATCCGGTTTTTGGCATGTTCGAACTTGGGTCTTCAGATGGGTTGATCGGATTCGCTGAGGCACCAGAATGACACCAAATGTGCTATGTCTAGCAACCAGTTAATAGTCTTCCTTGTTGACAGTCGCCATTAGGCAGGCCTATGGCCTTGGATTTACCTCAAAGAACTCCATGCAGCTGAAAAAACCAAAAAAAAAAAAAAAAAAAAAAATAATAATAATAATAATAAAGTTGTTTTTTCTTTTTCCAAAAAAAAAAATGTGAAAAAAAAAGCTTTTCAAAATTTGTATTTTCACTTTGTATCCCTTTTTCAAAATTTTTATTCTAATAATTCGATTTTGCACGTCTACAAAGAATCAACATTTGGAAAAAATAAATAAATAAATAAATAATTACTGAAGATTTCAAAAGTGAAATGCAATGTTTGTGGTACAATATTTGTGGTAAATTATAAACTAACTAAAATAGAATAACATTACATTTGGTGTAACGTTATGCAATTCAGTATCCATACCAGACCTAGTTAATTGCTAATCTTCTCGAAAGCAAATATTGACAATGAGCAATTGACTCCATAACTTCAAAATTTCAAATGTCATGTATAAACATCTCAAGTTCGCCTCTGAATCTTCTCAATTCAAATTTAATGCCAATTCCAATCCCCCGATTTCAATATTATCATCGCAATTTTTGTTAAATAAATTACAACTCAAAAATCAATACAAAAATGTGATCAAAAACTTAACATGATCAATAACCACACATGGATCCAATGTTGCAGTCTAAAGTTCAATTCCCCCACCCCCAATATCAAAATAATAATAAAAAAATCAACACAGTGAGTGTCATTTTTTGAGATTGGGTCATATATATAACTGTATTGTACATGACACCCCATACTTTATGTCATGTCAATATTATAATGACATTATCTAAAAAAAAGAAAAAAAAAATTACAGTTATTACTGAACTTTTGAAAAGAAAAGACTATGGTATATATTTAATGTAGAAAAATATAGATCATTATTATTTTACACATGAAATGTAAATCACGGTATATATTTAATGTATAAAATATATACTGTAGTCTATATTTCATAAATAAAAATTATAATAAAATTGACATATATTTTAAAATGTATACCATAGATCAAATTTATAATGAAAAATATAAATTATAGTAAATATTTATATTATAAAAATATGCTCTCCATATTTTACCTATGAAATGTGTACCTCATGAAAAAATTCATATTATAAATATGAACCATTCATATTTTATATGGCATATAAAATGTGGACCATAAAAATGGTATTTTGGAAAGAAAAATTAAAAATAAGTATTTATGAAAATAATTACTAGAAGTAAATTTCTCAAACTCATAAGCTCGTGAAATTTTTGGTTTGGGTTGGGCTATAAATATGCAAGCCGGCCTTATAAGGTTGGCTTATGGATTTAGCCATGCACAAGCCGATAAAACTCAACCAACCCTAGCAATAGATGTAAAGTTTAAAGAAGCCTTTACATATATGCATAAATATAAAATTTCAGGGTATATGATTTAGATTTTAAATGTGCATTGTTTAGTGCATATTTGTATTTGAAAATGTTTAAAACTTTTAAGACTATGCTTCATATATTAAGATGTTTTACTGTTTGCACCTTAGATTATATAAATTAATCTCATAATTTATCAATAAATTCAAGCACATTGAGCCAAACCAACCCGTTACTCGAGGTTGAAAACACTTAATCTCATTCGTTACAAGGCATAAACAGTTTCTGTTAAGTTAGAATTTTGGGTTTTTTTTTAGTCGAATGGCTGAATTTTGGACCATAGTTTGCAAAATAATTATTTTTTAAATACTATTAAAAAATAGTCAAATTTTAAAAATGACTTTTTTCATATTTAGTATATCAAAACATATTTATTTATTTTTTGAAAACTGATTCACTTTTTCAAAATTTGATTTATTTTAAAAAAATTAGATTGACTGAAAAACAGTCATTTATCAAAATAAAATTATAAAACAGTCATTTATTAAATAGGAGTAAAAAAAAAGGGTCATTTTTAAATTGATCTAAAAAAAAAAGAAAAAGAATATCATTTCTTATAAATACTCTAGAATTTAATATATCGACATGATTGGGTTAACCCAGAAAATTAATAGTAACCAACTCAATCTGGTCAATGTAACACTTAGTTGAATCATTCCATTAATAGAAGAACTGAAAAGATTCAAAGTGATGGACGCAAGGGAGGAGGGTTCATCCCCTTCGCTCTCCTCTCACTCCAACTAAACACAAGGATGGAGGAATATATCCATCTCTGCCTCCCAAGTCCTATTATCCATTAGAGTGATGGACTTTCCACATAAATCAATTTTCAACCAGTTAACTCCAATATCTAAATTATAGAAAATTCAAATGTAGAATAATAACAAAAACCAATCATGCACACACTTAGATCTAGGTGGGAAAAACTCTTAATAGATCAAAACGGTGATCCATGTGGTTGGGACTATGTAATTTCACATATACAAAATGAATATTTGACATAAAAAAAAAAATCAAAATGAAAGAGTAGAGTATGTTGGTACTAGAGAAGGAGAGCAGGTCATGATTTCAAATATTGTCTTTGTATTATATATTTTGATAGCTATTACATTTTTGCTAAGTTTTGTTCTCTTTATTTAACGATGATCTTAAATCAGTTCCATTTCTAAAACAAAAATAACTTGGCTAATCTTTCACTAGTTATTTTGTCTCTTTTTTCTTTTCTTTGTTATTTTCATGAGCTAGAATAATAAGATTTATTGGTTGTAATTTTTTTGTTGTCGTTTTTGCTTATTTTCTGCCTTGGTCTTTATTTAATTTCTTTTGATAAAAAAAATCTGTGTTATGATCTACAACTTTTTCTAGTCAAAAAATCATGTGCATTTGCGGCCTTTTCTTATAGAGAAATTATGTTTATTTCTTTTTTCATTAATCTGAATACATATATATATATATATATATATAGGATTTTTCTTATTTCATATTTGCGGCCAAAAATGGAATTTGAATCACTTTGCCTCATAAAAAGAAAATTTTCAAATAAACACTCTATGTCTATAAGACTAAAAGTAACAATAAGAGGAACTTTAAAAATAATATAAAAATTTAGAATGATCGCAAATTTAGACTTATTGATAACTACACATACCTATAATATTAAGTTCTAGAGTTTAATTTCTCTCGCTCCATTGTCAAAAAAATGAAAATTTAATTAAGTTCAAAGTCTTATATTAGAAAGGTAAAGTGAGAAAGCTATATAAATCAAAGCAAAAATGAGAAAAAAAAAATTCTTTTCTTTTAGGGTTTACTTTATATTTGCCCTTGAATTATTGTAGAAGGCTTATGCATGTCTCTCAAATTATTAAAAATTTCATCTTTGTCCCTAAATCAAAGCAATATTTTAGTTTTTTTTTTTAAATATTTGTTATTTGCGAATGAAATCGGTAAATTTGCGTCATTTTTGTTTACTAATAGAGTAACAGTTTTGTGGTTAGGAATAAAGTCGAAATTTCTAAAATTCGGACAACATATTAAACACTCTTCATAATTGGAATTGGAATGGGAAAATATTAATTTTTTTTTTAAAATTCTTTAAAGGCATTTTTGGCATGAAGATATGAGAAGATAACGTACACGGGGAGCGATATCAGCTCTGCCATGCACGGCGGCGCCACCACTCAAAATGGAGATAACTTCCATGTCCGAAGCTCTGCAACTCCATGCCCAGATACTCAAATCCGGCAGAAACCAAAGGAACCATCACCGCCACCAACACGACCTTAGCAAGCTCTTCACCTTCTCAGCTCTCTCCTCCAATGGCGACCTCACCTATGCTCGCCTCATTCTCGACTCTCTTCCATCCCCAAACTCTTTCCACTGCAACACCATGATCCGAGCCTACTCCCGGAGCCCCGACCCCGTTAAAGCTCTCCACTTCTTCCTCTCTATGCTCCGTAACAGTCCGAACCGACCCGACAAGTTCACGTATCCGTTTCTACTCAAGTCCTGCGCCCTGTTGGGATTGACCCATGAAGGGAAACAGCTTCATGGGTTGATATTCAAGTCTGGTTTCGGATCGGATAGGTATGTGGAGCACTCGTTGATCCATATGTATTGCGCTTGTGGTGAGTCGGGTCATGCTTATAAGGTGTTTGATAAAATGCTTGCGAGAAATGTGATATCTTGGAGCTCGATGATTGATGGGCTTGTTGACAATGATAGGCCCTTGGAAGCGATAAAGATGTTTGAAAAGATGTTGGAGGACGGGGTTGAAGTTAATGAAGTGACAGTTGTTTCGGTTTTAAGAGCCTGCGCGAAGACAGGGGCGCTAGGAGTTGGAAGGAGAGTTCACGAGCTTGTGAAGGAACGGACAATTGGTTTAAAGAAGGCTAATGTTAGTACTGCACTTATTGACATGTATACAAAATGCGGATGTATAGAGAGTGCAAGGCTAGTTTTCAATGAGATTAAGTTTAATAGGGATGTTTTTTCTTGGACTGCTACAATATCCGGACTTGCAAGCCATGAGAATTGTCAAGAAGCTATTGACTTGTTTAATCAGATGCAAGAATTGAGCATAAACCCAGATGAGAGAACAATGACAGCAGTTTTATCGGCTTGTCGAAATGCTGGTTGGGTAAGCGAAGGCTACACATATTTGAAGACTATGCACAAGAAGTACGGAGTTTGGCCTACAATTCAACATTACGGATGTGTTGTAGATCTCCTTGCTAGAGCTGGACACTTGAGTGATGCTGAAGAGCTCATTAGGAAAATGCCAATCGAAGCTGACAGGGTTCTGTGGAGAACTTTAATATGGGCTTGCAAAGTTCATAAGGATATGAATCGAGCTGAGCGTTTAATAAAACATCTTGAGAGTTTAAAGATGGATTCAAATGATGATTGTGGGAGTTTGGTGCTTATTGGCAATGTGTATGCATCAGCAGGGAAATGGCATGACAAGGCGAGAACAAGAGAATTAATGAACAAGAGAGGACTTGTTAAGTCACCCGGGTCTAGTAAGATTGAGATTGATGGGGCAGTTCATGAATTCATAGTGGGAGATTCAGGTCATTCCGAATCAGAAAGAATATACGCAAAGTTGGATGAAATAGAAGAGAAATTAAAAGAAGAAGAATATCAGCCAAAACTTTACGAGGTATTGCTTGAAGTTGATGATGAGGAGAAGGCTTTTCAGTTGAGTCACCATAGTGAGAAGCTTGCTCTTGCTTTTGGGCTGATCAAAACAAGTCCCAGGACTGAAATACGGATTGTGAAAAACTTGCGATCTTGTGAAGACTGCCATGCTTTTATGAAAGTAATTTCGAAGATATACGAAAGAGACATAATAATGAGGGATCGAATACGCTTTCACCATTTCAGAAATGGGGAATGCTCATGCAAAGATTACTGGTAATCTCCCATCAATGTAGAGATATTTTTTGAGTTGTTGCTTGTTTTTTATCCACTTCCAAGTCTAAAGTTAAATGTAGAAAACGAAGTTGCAAATTTTGAAGTGCTTGATGTCTCAGAGTTCAGGACTTTGGAGTTTTTGGCTTGTTTTTTATTTGAAGTAACACATTCAAATGCGGAATTCCACTGAAGGCAAGAAAAAATGTATTGATTTACAATGAAGTAAATTAAGAAGAAAAATAACTTCATGAAGGCTGAAACTTCAAGGATATATTTTGAAAATTAAAAATATTACTATTAATTTCACCAATCACTTCGGAGACTCATCTTTACTCTAATTAGTTAACATGGTAGACACCAAAGCATGCTAGAATCTACTAACCATTAGTACAAGACCCATTTTGCAAATATTGTTTAGTAACTCGATCTTCCTTAGTTCCTGCTTTATCTATAATGTATGTTATTTTATCAATGTTTATTGTAATTTTACGTGAATAAGTACGTAGATATAATGACTATTAAGTACCATTTTACACTTTCCTTTCTATTATTTATTCCAAGAGTTAAAAGGAGCTAATAAGGTTCCTCTAAGTTATATATATTGGGTTCTTACTTATATAGTAGTCTTAATATGTCTAACCCAATCCTATTGTTTTGATATGAGAGGGGTTGGAAGAATCTCATAATTACAATATCAGGCTAACATGGTTCTAATAAATTGTTTCACTGTTATGAATTCATGGGGTAGTCCAAACGAAAAGCTCAAGCTAACAAGGTCCCAAATATATTTTCTTTTTCTTTTCTAAGCTTCTTGTGCATATGCATCCCTGGATTACCTTCAGTTGAAATAATATTGTTTATAGCATTTACTTTATTCTTTTTTCTAATGTTCACGTTCTTATTTGTTAAGAAGGAAAAATGATAAAAATATATCATAGATTTAAGCGAAATGCACAACTTATCCTCATGTTTTGAGAACTAATAAAAATATTCCATTTAATCAATACACTGATAAAAATTCTACCGTCCGTTTAATTTGGTCAAAATTAAGTAAGAACTCTTTTTTTTCTTTTTTTTTTTTTAATTTTTTGAAGTAAAACTAATTTATTATTTATAAATTAAGAGCATTTTTTTTTTACAATAACAGACTAATTCCCACCAAATAAGTTCATCTTCTACTTCTAAGACAAATTAGCTAAACCATGTATAATTTTGTTAATTTCACAAAATACAGACTTAAATATAACACCAAAAATAAATAAACATGTCCAACAACAAGTTATCATATTAATAATATCAAATTGAGCTATTATTAAGAGCTTAAATTATTGTTACTGTGTTCGACTCTAGAAACTAGAGATTTAAACTAATATTCTTACCTCATAGGAGAGCGATCGCAAGTGTTTTCGCTTCTACATTTTTTAGTGATAAGTAAGAATTCTTTTTAAATGGCCAAGATTACCTAATCCAAACACGAATAATCATAAGGGAACAAAAAAAATTATATTACCTACCTTTTAATTTTTTTTTCTTTCACCCATCACCAATTTTTCTGGTTAGTATTTGTTTGATTACAAGTTTAGAGTATGCATAATTTTTTAATTTTGCACGTAAATTTTAACCCAATGAAATGAAAGGTTAGAAGTTTATTGATTTATAAATCCAATAGGATTTTTTTCCCCGAAAATCTGAGAAAAAATTGTGCATTTTGCCTAAATCGATAGGAATATTTTCCCCTAAATGGGATTATCTAACTATGCAATTTTAGCCATTGAAATGAAATGGTAAGTCAATAAACCCGGATGAGGATTGGCTTTTTTGTTTTTGCATTTTTTTTTCCTCTCACAGAAAGAGATCTCTCTTTCTCCCCATGAACAGTAGTCTAAGCTTGCTGTCAATGAGATTATACTATATAATATACGATCAATGGTATTATACTATATTCCAATTACCATCACTTGACAAGAAACAGAAAAAATAATTAATATAACCAATCTTATTTTAATGTGCATCTTAATTCTTAGAGTATTATGTACCTAACATCATCACCATAAAGTCATTGCTTCAAAACAACTTCCATATTATTTTACTTCATATCACAAATTAAAATAAAATATAACTAAAAAACATACATATAGAAATAGAACCAGCCTTTTGGCCAATTCATGTCAGCCATTCAATTCTACAAGAGCATGGCTGGCCACATGCTCTCACAACACTACCCCACTTTACCTGTTGTCATACAGATTTTCTTTGCCAAGATGCCAATCAACACAAAAAGCGAAAAAAATTTAAATAAGAAAAAAATTATTAAAAATAAAAAAGTTTAACAAGTGGCAGGAGATTTCATCATCCTTGATTTCCCCCCCCCCCCCCCCCCAACATGCATAATGAGTTTATTATACAAATATAACAAGTACCGTTACTTTTCTTTTTCTTTTGGATCTTTCATTATTAAAAACAATGATGCTAATAATAAAAATAACAGTAGATAGTACCTAAAATCACCGACTTTATGTACTCTCTTAGATTTTGTTTTAAAAACTTTTTCAACTGCATTTTCCCTTTTCCTTAAGCAAGAAAAATAAAGGACGTGAAAATGGAATCAAAGAAAAAGAAAAGAAGAGAGAATAACGACAGGAGACATGTGGAAGGGACACATTTAAGACCACCTATCACAGTCATTACGAGTAGATAGATAATTCTGACTATCGTAACGTTGTTCAGGTCCACACGATTATAATACGAAACGATAACACATAATTCAAATACGATACAATTAATAAATATGTCAAAAATTTAAACTCGAATACGACACGATTAATACACATATAATTCGTTTAATAAATGTGTCATGTATCATATTATGATCAGTTTAACATGATTATTCTAATTTAATACAATTATGTACTACTTAATTTAATTTTACTCCTATAAATATGTTTAGAATTAATCAAAATCACGTTTAATATATTAAAATATTAATAAATATGTCGTATTAGTGTCATGTTGACACAATATGAAAACGATACGTTTAATTAAATAGGTTACACGGGTTATTTTCGGGTTAAATGAGTTGACTCGAAATCCACTCGTTTATTATACGTATTACACGTGTTAACCTAAAATTGACACAAAAATTAAATGCATCACTCAAACTCGTTTATTTCGTATCGTCGTGTTGTGTAGAAAATTACCGGTCTTAACTATAATGTTATGTAAATGAGATATTTTGATGGTCATAAAAGGTTAAAACAAATAGATTGAAAGAGAATGGGGTGTGTGAAAATAACTCCACGTTTCCCATAAACTGAAAAATAGACATGTAGAGACTGAAAATGCATGTGCATATTGCCATGTATGTATAATAGATAATAGTATGTCATGTACTACATGACAAAATCATCTTACAATTTCTCATAAAATAAAGATTAAATTCTCATGTATTACGTTATATTACAGTAAAATAATTTTTGTCATTTAACTAGAGTCAATTTCAAATATGTCCCATGAAATTTTTCATCTTTAAAAATTCAACTTATCAGTTTTGGAAACTAGATTTCTTTTTTTGCGTTGCAATTGAATGTTCACTTAAAAAAGAGGGCTTTTAAAGATAAATTATTAATGGCAATTATAGTAGAACTACTGTTAATAGTCAATATCAACTTTTTCAGCAATTCTAGTATAACCGCAATTAATGCTTAAATTATAACTTTTTTCAACAGTTTCAGTACAACCGCCATTAAAAATTTAAAATCTTTTAGACCTCTAACGACAGTTGCAACAAAATCGTCATAAATATTGGAATTTAATCTTTTATAATAGTTGCGTTACAACTGCCGTTAAAAGTCATATAAATGAGGACCAAGACCAGTTCGACCCTCATTCCTTTTCTTCTCTCAAGTTGAGAACTCGCCCACCACCTCAAACTTCTTTCTCATGTACGACTATCCTCATTCTAGCGATTTTGACTAACAAAATTACTCTCATTTAGTTCAAATCACTCTATTCAACTTGGGTAAGTTTTATATACATGTAATTTTAAAGATTCATTAGCATTTAGTGATTATTTATGCCTTAAAAATGTTAAAATTTGTATACAATCAATAACTACAATTCTCGATGAGCATGTAATTTTGTTTTTTTTTATTATTGATTTAAGTTTCAATTTGAATGGATAGACTAATTTTGGCTTTGAGATATTTTTCTTCATTAATTTTGATTAATCCAAAAAATTTGTTTTTAGAAATTAAATTTTCATAATGTAAATTATTTGATTATTTTATATTATTTTCATAATGGATATTATTTTAATCATATCACTATGAATTAATTAATGTTATGTTATTTTACAATATGTATACTTAGTATTTTCATTAGCTTGAAATTAATTAGTTTATTAACTTTAAAATAATTAAAAGTTTGTACTATGCATGAATTAAGTTGAATTTGGAGGTTCATAGTGATAAAATAGTAATACTTTGAGTTGGAATCGAAAGATTAAATTAGTAGTGTGCATTCTTATCTTTCTAGTGTTAAAAATGGTAGTTGCTTATATGATCTTGCACATAATTTCTATGTAGTAAGTAAGGGAGTGCTACTATTAGCTCCTTATAATATTAGGTAAATATTCTCATTCTTTGATACTAAATTGTTATATGGTTGAGTTTGTATAAGTTTTGTTTAATTCATGTTTGGTCTTTTGTAGGTAATATTTATATCTTGATGGTAATTAACATGTTTTAAAAATCTATATTTCTTGTATCCACTTGGATGATCAGTGGATACTATGAATCTCTTAACATATCTAATATAATGTATAAAATAATACATAGAATATATGTTTATTTATTTGATCTATTAGTTTTTATAACACATATTTTTGTTTAGTACGCTCAAAATATTTCATACGGACATGGAATGA
The DNA here is from genome assembly GCA_002914805.1 of Parasponia andersonii. Taxonomy (NCBI): domain Eukaryota; kingdom Viridiplantae; phylum Streptophyta; class Magnoliopsida; order Rosales; family Cannabaceae; genus Trema; species Trema andersonii. The sequence continues at coordinate 56,844 of JXTB01000090.1, forward strand.
AGGGAAAAAAAAGATGATCTAACTTAGTATCATATTAAGGTATGAGATATAGTTTGTTCATATATGATGTCTTTATTTATCTTTCATCTTTATATATTTTAACTATACTTATATTGTAATTATAGTATCCATCTCAACTCAATTATATGGAATGCGATATTTATATTATAGTGTATCTCAGTTTGCTCACTTTATCTATATTAGACTTGTTACTATAATTTTTGGTAAGTTTAGGTTACAAGTGTTAGTGATATTTACCTAGAAACTCATTGTTGGTCCTAAATGTATTTATGATAGAGTATATTATCTATATAGTAGAAACTTATTAGTTATATGCACCAGAATTTAATTATGTTTCTCATATATACTTTATTATAATTATATATGAATTTGCCCGTTTTTGAATTAATTTAAAATCTTTTCTAGGCCGTTTTAACTTTGTGGTATTGTATAAAGTGCCCACGAGAAGGAAAATTATATCTCATGGGAAAGGCTTTTAACGATGGTTCTATGGGAATCACCGTTGAAGATCTCCTCACTAATAACAACGGTTCCAACAAAACTACTGTTATTGGTCAAGTTTTCGCACCTTTATTAACGATGGTTAAAACTCTTTTAACAGTAATTTTTAACGGCTATTAATTTATTGTAATATTGTGGTGGTTAGCATTTATCCCTTATAATATTTATTTTGAAGGAAAATAATTAATTTCATAAAAATATCCTCTTTCTTTTGATGTTTTAGAATAAAAGTACCTTTAAATAATTTCTAGATTAATAGAAGTCACTGTCGATTTTGAACTTTGGATTATTTGGTAATAGCTTTCAATTAATTTAGAAGCTATTTAAAAATAAAATATATTTCAAAACACTTAAGGAGGAAGGCATTTTCTTCAATTATATCTTTTCTTGTCAAGAAGTTGTTTTAACCACTGAGGATTGCATCGCCAACTGAGGCTAGCTCAGTTGCTCAAAGGCTTGAGGGATGTTTGTGTGAGTTTTGGAGGATCAGGGGTTCAAACTTTGGTAGAGTATGTATGTGTGTTATTTTCTTTTAAATTTATAGTAAGTGGTGGTCATTAATTAAGCCACACTTTTTAAAAAAAAAAAAAAAAAAAACCTCTAAGGATTACATCAAAACTTTAGTTGCAATTTGTAAAGTGTAGAATCCAAAAATGTATGATGAATTGTTAAAATAGGAAATTATAAGGGATATATCTGTAATTGACTAATAAACATGGGAGTTTATTTTTCCGCAAAAAATAAAAATCATGTCTCTTTTTTATTTTACTAAAGAGAAAATGGTCATTTCCCAAATACCTTCCAACCACAAACGTTGAGTAAAGATCGAAGAGTATTATTGCTTTTTAACCTTCATGATAAAAACAAAATAAAATAATAATAATCAAGCAAGTTGATTATATACTCAGTAATTATTAACTATATTTCCAGATATATTCTTTGCAAATTGACTACCGAAAAAAGGTCAATTTGATTATTTCCCCGTTAACTTCAGATAGATCATGCATGTGAACCTACAATGATTTTCATGGATCATTGGCACTTGGCAGGGTGCTTTTTTTTCCCAAACTAATTACCAAACAAAATACTGTAACAATAAATAAAGGGAAATTATCGATACTATATATTTTAAAAAGTGTGAAAATAAATTTTCTATTTTGAAAAATTTAAAATAAATACTTTTTTATTTACATTATCATATTATTTGCGATCTTTAACTTCAAAAAAATTAGTAAAATTTTTATAAAATATAATAAAATTAAAATTTTACCTCTTTATTATATAATTTTAAGGTAGATAGCAGATTTTGAAAATGAACGAAAAGAGAATACGTATGATTTAAAATTTCTTAAAAAATAAAATTAAAAAAATAAAAAAAAAAGTTATATTACAAATTTAGAAAAGAAAAAAAATATAAAATTTCATAAATTTGTCGCTTTTGTCATTTTCGAGAAATTATATTCCTCTATTTGTACTCAGAGATTTCATTTCAGCTTGCAATGCTTAGAAAAAGGGGAAAAAATTCTCAAAAAATATACCTTCACAACCACAAATTACCTTTTTTTGTTCTTTCTGGGTTTGCATTACGTAAGTATTAGGGATTTTAGACTTTTTTAAAATATAGTATATTTTAACGATAATTTTTCTAGATAAAAGATACTTATTTTGAATTTTTAAAAAATTTACTTTTTTTCACATTTTTTTTAAAACATAGAGTATTTTAGCAGTAACTCCCCTAAATAGAAAGTATTTATTCTGAATTTTTAAAAATATAAGGTTTTTTTTACACTTTTAAAAAGAGATAGTATCACTTTTATATTTTGTATTTTGACAATTTATTTAATTTATACCTTGTACTTTAATTATTATCAACACTGACTCTTAAAGTTAAAATTTATTATAAATTTATACCTTGACACCAATTTAGAGAAGTTAATTTACTAAAATGATTTAATAAACTTATTCTCAGATCAGTTTTATATAGTTTATTTTTAATTTTTTAAACGATGTCTTGGTAAATTAACTGCTCTAAATTAATGTCATGATAAATTTGTAAAAAATTTCAAATTTAAGAGTAAATATTGATAATAACTAAAACATAACGTATAATTTAAACAAAATATCAAAATACAAGATATAAAAATGATATTATCTCTTTTTTAAAAGTAAAGGATACTTTAGCAATAATTTCCCTCTTTTTTTTTTCTAATATCAAGGATACATGGAAGCAAATAACTCCGTTATATTCTCTACGTAAGATGGTTCCAGATTTTCTTGGTAACTATTTCTTTTTTTTTTTTTTAAAGAAATATTTTCTTTGTATTTCTTAGAAATACCAGAGAATTATATTTGGCATTACAATTTGCAACAATATTTTCATTAGTATAGGACTCACGAGAACGAATGACAGTGAATTTGTGATCAAAAGTTTGATCAAAATATATCTCAATATAATATTTTTTTAAAAATGGAATTAGAGCGATTAGACATATTCATGTTAATTCTCACTAATTACTCACATGAAGTACGATTTTCACTTAATAAAATTGTTGTCTAGCCGCTAATTGGAATAATAAATGTTCTTACACATATCTCTTTTGAACCTGTGAATTACCTATATTGGTTTTGTGTATGTCACAATCATTGAAGGTCTTAATTATTACAAGATATCATTATAATAAGAAAATTACAAAAATAAGAAATTAAAAAAGCTAGTTTAATTAATTACGGAACCATGCTAGACCCCCTTTGTTTTTTTTAAAAAAAAGAAATGAATAAAAAAATGCTAGATTGAGACCAAAGCATGACAGATTGTCCTCTTGCAATGTTTTGTACTTTCTGGAAATAAAATGTGACATTAAAGGACAAATAGGAAGGGTGATTGAAAATTGAACAAAAAGGAGAAATGAAATCATTGATTATGTGTTTTTTGTTTGTTCTCTTTATTTTTCTTTTTGAGGGGGTTTGTTCTCTTTATTTCAGATATTGATAAGTGAAAAAGTAATTGGAATCTTAAGAAAATCACAGCCTCTAGTTTCTATACAAATAATAATCAAGTTGGGACTCATATGCCATATTCCCTTGGCTTATTATTATTATTATTATTATTATTATTTTACTCACAATATTCTCTTTGGCTTTTCCTTCATACAAAAAGTGCATATTGATTTTCTCAAAAAATTTGTTTAAAAAAAGTGCACATAATTCCTTTTTTTTTTTTCCAATTATGAAATTGTTAATGATGTCATCTTTTTTTAACAAAAAAAATCTTTTAATTTTTATTCCTTAGTCCTTACAACAGTTAAATCTTTTCCTCTCTTTCTGTTTTTTTTTTTCCTTATTTTTGGTGGATAAGTCTTGAAAAGTTTTAGTGGTGCACTTAGTTTTGAATGACATTATCTTCTTTGGATTAAGTTTCTCTTCTGTTTTCTACGATTTTTTATCAAAATCTTGCATATCTGATAATGAAGAAGAAAACAAAAGGCTATAAAAAAGAATTGAGTTAAATACATCTATATCATATATTCCAATAACCATCACCACGAATTCGACATAAAAAATCAAACAAAGCATAAAAATGTATCTTTGGAAAGCACTTATATATATATATATATATGTGTGTTAAAAATTAAGAAATAAGAAATATTCTGTGAGATAATAATTTAAAAATGTGCGGTACCGTAAGTTTTTCTTTTTGCTTTTGGCTTTACACGACAGTTGAACTGTTGAAGAAAAGAATCAATTCATTATTCATAGCATTTGGGTTTTTATTTGGATTATATCTATTAATTATCTAGGCTTTTCTTATATATAAATATCTATAGAAATAGGATGGAATTACTTCTAAAATAATGGATAAACCTGAAAATAAATATTTACACATTAAATCTTGAAAGTATTTAGTTTCTAGCGGATCTAGCTTCTCTAAGAAGAGGTTCATTTATCTTTTTCAAAATATTTTTTAAGGAGGAAAGAATTTTTTTTGAAGAAATTCTATTTTCTCTCGTTAGTGCGACAATGTTACTTTAGAGCATTTAGAATTTTCACAAAAATTATTTTCTTGAAAATTTAATGGAATTTTATGAAAATATACTCCTACAAAATTTTAAGGATTAAATATCGCTCACGGCAAACTATCTTTTTTTTTTTTTTTTTCTTTCATACCTCACCACTTAAATTCTTGACAGTGTTATACTTTGACAATGTTACGGGGCATTTATAATACTTTAGCACCATTGACCCATATTTATATTAGTGTTTGATGCCAAGCACCACTTTTAAAATTCCTCTAATATTTTCCTTAAATTATATCAACTAGGTACAACACACGCTTAGAAAAGAAGTATGGCAGTTCAAAAATATTCACCACCAATCGAAGTTACAAGCACACGCTTAGGGTCTAATTATAATTAGATTTTGGTAATTGTGCATTAGATCTCGTGTAATTAAACATTACCACCATATTATAAGTTGATTCTGGTCTTCATGTGTTTTTATTTATTTTATTTTTTTGTAAGTACCCTGAAAGTACTGAAAACATTGTTCCCCACACATGGGGGCTTATTCCTCGAAAAAACACGAGCACTTCCATTTCTCACTCCTCAGAAATCATGTGCTTTTCTTTTTTCCATTAGCTTTTCACCCACCCCACGACTTTTCTAACTTTAGCCATGATTTGCTCACTTTTTGATTTATTTCTTACTTTAATTTTCACTCCTAGGGTAACTCATCCTTGTTCTTTTATTTTCTTACTTAAGTTTTTTGAGAACATTACATTAACAGCCCTTATTTTATCTCAAAATTACATTAACACTTTCTAAAACAAAACTAATTATAGTGACATCCTCAAAAGCATAAGAAATTTTCACCATTTAAATGTATTATTCTCTTAATTTAAAAAATTAATTGTTAGTATAACATAACAGGTCATCATTTAAAAAAATGTAATGGTCAAAAGTAAAACTTTTAACCAATTTAATTAGTTAGGGTGTCTATATAATCTTTTTTGAATTCCATAGGTACCTTTATCACTGTAGTCATTTTTAGTTTACATGGTTGTATTCTAATTTTGACATATATCAGGGGTTCCAGTGCAATTATCACTATTTTTTTTTTACCCCTACAGAATCGGACTTTAAAATGGTGGTTCTGAATCTTCTGATCAGGTGTTCTTTACAAATATGAGGAATATTTTTTTAAAAAGGAAAGAGAGAGAGAAAGTCTATGATCTTCTTAGATCATAAACTAATTAACGTGATTTGGATTTTGGACTAGCTCGATTTTTCAAAGACATAATAATGTGTTCCTCATTTGAGCAGCTTTGACTCAAAACTCAAGAGTGTAATATTATGAGAAAAATAAGCTGTCAGCAAAAACTTCTTCACTTCTTGAGTTGAGATAGTTGAGTCCTCCAATTAAATCTCATACCGATATTATTGTTGGAGATTCATGAAATGTCAATTTCAATTTGATCAGAATTATAGTTTAGTACAAATATGATTATAATATGATCAGACAAAAGTATAGATGGTCAGTGCATTTCAAATTTCAATATGAATTAATGAAATTCTTCCTTATGTGAATAAACAAAAAAAAAAAAAAAAAAAAAAAGAAACAACTCCTACCGAATTTTCGGAGGAGAGGTTGTAACAAGAGATTAATGCTGTGGTCGCATATTAATCTAGATGATAATCACATTAGTGTCTAGTATTAATACACAATTCGGGGGGAAGAAAATACCAAAATTGAGATTTGTTGAACAATCCCTCAAAGGACCTACGTAAGAAAGAGATGAGAAGTCCAAAATGACTAATTACACAAAGTGCTTATCAATAATAAGATGGCATTTATTTATTGGCTAGACATAGATTAATTGACACCAGATTTGGACAAATAATGCTATCGGCTATCTGCAACGTAACGTCAGCTAATTATAATTGATTGACTGAAACTCCCATAGATTCTGCTTAATGTATAATTATGCTTAATGTATAATTACAATAAGTTAATAATACACAGACACATACTCCATCACCAATCTCATTTAGTGGAAAATAGAGAACAACAAATCGAACCAACTTGTTGAAACTGCATAATTGCACATATTGTTGACAATAAAGAGTATATTATTGAAGTTGAAGGGAATCTAGTTTCTAGACTTTAATTTATCTAAGATTAAATGGTATCAAAATCAAAGTTGCTTAAAACTCCTAACAAGACAAAACTGAAACGTTTAAGTCTAGGACTAGAGAGTACCCACTCCATTTTTTCAAACCTTTTTACCTTAAAGATAGTAAAAGCTTCATGCATCATTACAGTTGCTGCCAATAAATAATTTACATCTAGCTAGCTGTATGTAATTTGTCAATTAAATAAGTTTTTATATAGACACATACTATGTCTTACTTTAAGTACTAATATTAGTTCACTAAAAAAAAAAAAAGAGTTACATTTTGCACCTTTTTTTTTTTTGATAATAGAGTTACGTTTTGGATATGCTTCAACTAACTAGACATTATGCAATAAATATATGAACTGCCATATTTTGACTTTTATCTTTTTCTTTTTTAATAATCAACATTTATATTCACTTGTCATGTTATAGATTTATAATATGTACATGTATAAATTTATACACAAGGAAAATACGGTTGCTACTCATAGCAACACAACATGCATCACACACTAATAATATAGTATCGTCGTCGCAACGAATGCTCTTACCACATAGTAAGTATCGTCCACTAATAAATTTTATTACTACACCACACATCTTTATTAATTAGGACTATATTTTGCAGGAACTGAATCAAAGAGAAGAACTGGGGTGTCAATAACATTTACTAGCTCTTTTAACACAAGTTGAAACATAATACTAAGAAACATTATTAAGAAACTAGTCGGAGATTGGCTACAATAATTGCCATTAAAAACCCCCATATTCATAATAAAAACAGCGCCCTTTTACATAGCAGAAACCCACTAAAACAGGAGTACATGACTCATAAACATAATATTACAACACTCTTATTCCTTAAAACACCCCAATATCACTTTTAAAAGAAAAAAAAAAAAAAAAACCCAATATCTACCCTTACGAAGTAGAAAAACACTTTTTTTCCCAAATTAATAAAAAAAAAAAGAAAAAAAAAAACCATTTTTATCTCTCTTAAAATTCTCAGTCTTGCACTTTTTCATAAAAATCCCAGAATTTACATTTGAAGATTAGTACTGAAAAGCATGTGCTGAGGCCATGATTGGCTGATTCAATCGGTTGAAGAAGCTCTCAATAGGCTCGGCCGTAGTGAAACAATTACCACTCATTGAATCTGAACTACTATGATTATTATTAGTTCCCAAAACGACAGCATTGCTTGCGTTTAGAAAGCTAATAATCTCATCCAGAGACTGCAGCCTGTGACTAAGCTCACCCACTTGAGCTCTGAGTATGGAGTTCTCAGCTTCAATATTCAAGTAGTGCTGAGTGGTGATGTTGACACTTGTCACGATCTGGTGATTCTCCTTGGTCAGCTGAGCAACCTGGACCGTCAGATCATCCAGATGCTTCTGCTTCCTCATCCTTGACCTCCTTGCTGACTCCCTATTCGATATCATTCGCTTCCTCTTCCTCTGATCCATCAAAGCTTGCAAATCCTCTTCAGACCCAGAATTTTGGATCAAGCTCGATGACCCTGAAGATGTACCACTAGAGGAAGCCATAATAGAGATTAAGATCGAAAAAACCCAACAAAATTTTTCCTCTTAATTTCTGAGATTTCAAGTCAAAAAGTGGTGAAAATACAAGGGAAAAAAAAAAAGGGATTATAGGAGGACCCAGATGATTAAAAACACAGATAATAATAGTAATAATATCAATATAATTAGTAGTAATAATTCTATTATTATTATTGTTGTAATTATTGATTATAGAAAAGGGGGAACAATAATCATGAAACGTAGTAGAGCCAGTAGAGGAAAACAACTGAGAAAGACTGAACCAACTGGGTCCTGCGCCTGAATGTGGAATTTATCATACACTCAAAAAGAAGGGTTTCACTGAGAATTGCAGACATGAATCTCAAACATTAAGAAGACTATATTAAGCATTAAGTTTAGCTTTTTTTTGGTTCTTTTCTGGGAATTTAGAGATTTTTGAGTAGTGGGTATTTGAGAACAGGCCCAAAAACCCCAACCCAGATGAGAAAATGGTTTTCTCGGAAGCCAAACAGGGGGAGTTTGGAGAAATGGGTTTTCGAGATAATGACCAGAGTTTCTAGAAAAACCCAGATGGATCTGATTGGAAAGGTTGGGTTTGGAGTGAAGAAAATGAGAGAGGATCAACTGGGGATGATGATGATGATGATCATAGAGATCTAAAAGAAAACTTTAGAATAAAAATATCTAAGAGAGGAGTGTTTGCAAAAGAAGATGAGAAAAGAGAGGAAAAGAGAGAAGGGGCCTTAATGTGTTGAAGGACTGGGGATTTATAGAAGGTAGGGTGTCAAAAAGAGACTTGACACGAGTTGATAAATATTTTTGTTGTTGGCATTATTATTATCATTATTTTAAAAAATACATCGTAAATCAAAAATAAATAATTGAGGGAAATAGAATTGTTATGAGGGGAGCAAAAAAACGTAGGAATCTCTTGTAAGAAAAAAGTTGTTAGAAAAGCTGATGGGACATGTGAGTTTGGGGGGGAGAAGACTCCACAAACTGTCCAGATCCAGCTGGGAGCCAACAATCTCAGATTACATCAGGACAATTTTTTTTTTTTTTCTTTTTGTGTTTTGGGTCTGTAATGTTTTACCCATTTTTTTTTTTATATTGATCCTTAATTTTAAAAATAATTAAAATTTATAGTTAAAAGAACAAAGAGTGTGAAAACAATTTAAAGAAAGTAAATACCTATAAGTATTAAATATTATTTAAGAGAATTATTTGTAATAAATTTTTACTTTCTTTGGATAAACACCAATTTTGACCATTATTTTACCAAAATATCTTTAAAATTTTGAATATATATATATTAAAAAAAGTCATATTTAAACTTATATAAAATTGACAAAGTTTTCTTTTAATAAAATTTAATTTTTGTAGGTGTTTGCATTTTTAAACTATTTTTTAAATATTTGTTATTTTAGTTATTAATTAGTTTAAAATTTAAAAATTAACGTTGATAAAATGTAAGGCATAAAATGAACAAATAGTCAAAACTTAAGGAATTAAAATATAATTAACCCTATTATTTAGAACCATATTTATCAATTTTAAGTAAGTTTTAAATTTGAACTTCTTTTCCAATATGTATTTAAATCTTAAACGGTATTTTGATAAATATATTAGTCAAAATTAGTATTTGATCCAGAAAAAATATAAATTTCTTATGAGTTCTAGATTTGAAAATCAATATAATAACCAAAACATAATGTACAAACCGAATAAACTGTCAAAATATAAGGTATAGAATTAAAATTATCCTAATATGAAAACAATATTATAAATATAGAGTATGAAGGAGAAAATACGAACAACTTAAATATAAGGTTAGAATAATCATCCAAGAAAAATTATTGACTAATTATTTCAAACATAATTGTGTACATTTTTTCTCCTCTACTCTCTATAATCTCTTATGGCATGTAACGTCTAGACATTTATTTTCAACCAAGTTTTCTAGAAGACTAGCCGATTCAAAATAGTATATTGGAGACTTAAATGCTACAAGAAGGAAATAAGACTTTGGGGACCAAAATGCCAAATACGTGACACATTAGGATTCAATGGTGAAAATTCTCCCTATCATGTGACCTCTACTAAATTATTTCACATTTAAATACAGAGGAATTGTGCAAACTTGCACAATTTTCTTTTATTGCGTGACTCAACTAAAATATTTTACATTTTAATATAAATTAATAGCGTAAATATTCTCTTTTATATAAATATACTAATATATATTATATTTTAATACTATAACAAAATTATTGTAGAATTTACAAGTCAGAAAAAAAAATATAAAAAAGAATTTTGCTAGAACATACTCCTCAAAGATAAAAAGGACTAATAAAATTAAACAACAAAAAGTACCTTATTGCCGAAAAAAAGGAATTGGGGACCACATGCAAAAGTAAATCACAATGATTAAAATACCATCACGTAAAAATGCTACATATTTAATTGAATTTATTTTCATATCATTTTTTTAAAAAAATATTAATATATTTATATCGTAATTGACTAAAATACTTTTTATATTAATTATTTTGAAGTAACCAAATTGATTCTATATTGAAATTTTAAATTCAGATGAAAATAAATTAAAATAAAATAAAAGAAAATAAATTTAATTGAGTAACTAATTTAATTAAGTTTATTTTCATATTAATTTTTTTTCTAAAAAAATATTAATATCTTTAGTATATACAAATATGCATAATTGTAAAAAAAATAATATTAAGCTCTTTATATAAATGTGTATAATTGTATGATGATGTTTATTTTGGTCATTTTATATTTGTATAATAATTCAGTCATATAATTTACCAAACACTTTAATACAGTTTTTTCAAGTCATAGTACTTTAAAATTATAATTTATCAAACACTCTGCTGTTTTACGCTACAAGAGTTTTTTCCTTCAACATATCTACTAGTATTTTCTTTAAAATATACAACTCTACCAAACTAACCCTATAGGTCAAAATATTTAGGATAATATCACATGAGTCCTCAAACTTTCCCTAATGTATCAATTAGGTCTTTTTTTTTAGCACTTGGATCACCACACTATCATTATTCATCACTTGTTTGTCCCTAGGTATCTTTCCGTCTAAAGTTAGCATTAAAAGACCACGTGCCATGCACATGACCTTGTTTCCAAGGGTACAACGTGAAAACCAAATGGCTAAATCACTTTTCTATCGTCTTTCTTCTTCAGTGTGGCCTTCTTTACCCTTCTTTTACACTTTTTATGGTGAAATTTTAGGGGAAACCTAGGGTTTTTATTTTCCCCTAAGTTCGAAGAATGAAGTAGATTTTTGTTCTTTTCGTCTTCATCAAGCAGGAAAAAAATTAGATTTTGTTTCTAATTTTGATCTAATAACTAATTTTAATATATTGGTCTTACCTTTCTCATAATTTGCTACATAGGTTTGGGATTTTAGATATTCTCTGGTCCTCCTTTTTTTAAGTAAAGGGTATTTTTTTTTTCCTCAGTTTAATGAACTAAGAAATGACTTCACTTTGCATTTTCTTTTTTGGGGGTTGCAGAGTATTTTAAAGCCTCAGAATGATATCTCCCACTTATGGTATGTTCTTGAGTATAATGTTTTCTTAAATAAAAAATTGGTAATAGGCAAAATAATATTTGTTTAACGGAGAAAAGTTCAATATTTTTAGAGTTTCAATATTATTTTCTATCATGTAGATTATTATAGTGTATTTAGCATAGTTTATGCATGTTAGTTTATTTTTAGAGTTTTAATTAGTTTTATCGTGTGCAATAATCTCATAATTTGGATAAAAATGTGATTAAGTTGTAATTTTAATGTGTTATATTAAAAATTGGTATGCTTCATTTATCTCCCGTCCTATCTTTTTTTTCCTGACTTTTAAATTTGGTTGGACTTTTCTAAACTTGCTTTCTATTATATGGATTGCTTTCTATACTTTGTGCTACATATAAAAGAAAAAAAATATCATACTAAAGATGGTAATATACTAAAAAATAAAATAATAAAGTATTTCAAGTTTATGCAATTTTTTTGTTTTGTTTTTTATTATTTGTTGTTGGATGTACATAATGGATTGCTAAATCAAATACAATCCTAGGATCTATTATACCAAATTATTAGGAAAAGATTTATTGATAGAAAATTTATTACTAACTTGAATCCATTGTATTTGATAGCAAAGTATGAGATCATATAAACAGAAGTAATTAATTAATTAAATTTAGAAAAAATTAGGAGATGTGGCTTGTGTAAATTGGGTTATTAATCAAAGCAAATAAAGAGGCAAAGGATTTTATAGTGGTTCAGCCCCGAAAAAGATGAGCTTACGTCCACTGTTTTTGACTTTTTTCTAGAGAATTACAAGAACTCAAAATTACAATGTGTTGTCCAGAAAGAAGAAGAAAATAGTCTTAAGAATTCTTTAGTTTCTCTAGATTCGAAAAAATCATATATCTATCTCTCAAGATTTGAAAAAGTCCCCCTTCACCGAAGTATTGAACTCCCTTTATATAGATAAGAGTAACTCAATGTTCCTAATTGTAAGAATGGATAACTTAGAACTTGAGGATAGAAGGTCTTTCACAGCCAGAATATTCTATGCTCAATGGGAACTCTCTCTATTAATAGAGGTAGAGGAGAAGAGCATACATTCTATTTGGCTTGGGAACCAAAACCCTAATAGTTATGTCTTTATATACTAGTAGCCAATAGAGAGCACATCAATCCTTATTTGACTAGAATTAAGTAACCACACATTACAGAGTCTATACTAAATTAGTAATTTCCTGATCCCATAATTAGATCACTTAATGGCCCTGCTTGATTAAACAATCCTAATATTATATAAATGTTACAAAATCCCATGACCCACATATTGGGTTACACGAGTAAACCAAATAATCTCCTACTTGGACTACAAGGGTTTTTTATGAGACAATCATATAATGAAAAATTTGAATATGCACTTTATTGTATTCTGTTAAGAAATTATTTCTTAAGACAATCTGAAATATCTTTTATATCAACATGAAATCAAAGCGGCATTCATTGTACTTAGGTGGGTAACTAAACCCATCAATGATTACCAAATCAATACACACAATGACACAGATCAAGTATAGATATGTAGCATGAAAATTACACGAAAAGTGATCTTATATGCCTATTTCCATTTGGTCCTACTTTATGATTCCAACTAATCAACCTTAGTATTTCTCTTTATTTAAACTGCAACTTTATACAAAACAACAAATAAAAAGAAAATAAAATATAAATTCAGAGTATAAAAGAAAACTATCACTAATAATAAATGTGTCTATCACAAGAGTACTTGTAAAATCTAACTCCCACTAATTCTGAATATTTTTAAATGGTATAATACCCATATGAACAGTGTGTGCATGAAACACCTTAGGTGTTAGACTTTTGCTGAGCAGATCTATCAACATGGAGTTAGTTCCAATGTGTTCTTTAGTTTTTTTTTTTTTCTCTGTGACATTGTCATTTATGGCAATAAATATGATATTAACCATATAAGGCTAAATATTTTGTATGTAATAGAAGGTACATGATTCTTTTACCTTTATCTTACTATATAATAGGGAAAAAAAGTATTAGACCTTTATAGTTTAGACAATCTAAAAAAAATTAGAAATTTTTTACCTTTAAAAAAAATTAGAAATTTTTTACCTTTCTCTTATAGCAGGCCCAAAATCTTCTTCCTTGATTTAAGTCAGATAAAGTCTTTATTTTATTTTGTTGACTATACCTGCAAATTACTCTCCGTTTTCAATAAAAAGTGAGCTTTAATGTAGCTCTAATGGAGGTTTTGGCATATTTTCTTTATATTTCCAGCCTATACCCTTAATCAAACAAGAATGTGCGAAGCACATGGTCTTTTACCAGCAGTTTTAGATAGAAAGATATATAAGGATAAACGTGTGACGAATAATGATAGGTCGGGATCGAAGTGCTACAAAAAAAAAAAAAGTTTGAGACCCAAGTAATACTATGGGAAAAGTTTGGAACCTCAAGTGATATTATCCCAAATTTTTATAATAAGCTAAGAAATATGTAAGAATATTATAGATAGATGAAATCTTAGGTTGACAAAAAGATAACCTACGGTTGAATTGATAATCCTATATATTGGCGCAATAGATGAGAAGAGAAAAACAGATAATAACCATGTCCTTTTATTGATCCATAAATTTTGATGCACTTTCATCTTATTTGAAAGCTCACATTATACTCGCAAATTTAATTTGACAATGGTGTTGACTTAATTAGTTATTAAGAGTAGGAACAAGGACTTTGATTCTCCTGCGCTCATGTTTACCAAACTTTTAAAAGGTAGGAATAAAAATTATTTTGATTATGCATTTTTTAGTGATGATTAAATGCCTTATTATTATTATTATTATTATTATTATTATTATTATTATTATTATTTTCAACTATTTGTAAAGGACATATTGATATCCATAATTGAAACTTAATTCCAACCCTCTAAAAAAAATATTGCCCTAAAATGAAAACTTAAATTCATGATTTCATGGTGGATAGGGCACAAATATTTGAAATTATGGACATGAAAATAAACATAAGTTCTAGGAAATGGATCTCATTGGTAGTGTTTTGGGACTAAATAATTCTTTTTAGTATTTTTTTTAAATGGCATTTCTAGTATAATTTTATTTTTCTAGCCAGAAATATATATATATATATATATATATATATATATATATATAATTGTGGCACAACTTAAAAGAAATGAAACGAGGGAGGAGAGAATGTGGAAAAGTTAAAAGAGAAAAAAATCTCAAAATTATCAAAAAAAAATGGACTATAGTCAACAATTTTAGGTATTTAAGTTTATATAAAATTTATTTTCCCTCTCGATTCCACTCTAAATTATGAAATCTAATTTTTTGAAAAAAAAAAAAAAAACCATTCGAAACGACACTGTATATGTAACTAAGTTCAGTTACTCAATTAGTGATTTTATTCGAAATATTCACCAATTCAATGATCATATTTAATATAGCAATTGAATTGGATAGTGAACATTTGAGATGCCAAATTTTTACATCCGAATTAATAAATAATAAATGGAAATCTTTAACCAAAAGTTGAAAGGAAAATTTTTGTCGAGAGTAATTTTAGAAGCCATCTTATTTATCTTTTCTAAAAGTACCGGAAAATTCAAAATTCAAGGCTAAAATAATTATTTTATAAAAGACCACTAAAAAATTCATTTTGTTCCAAAATAAAAATAGAGAGACATTTCCCTAAGTTCTATGTGACATGGCTAATTACAAAATCCTATAATATTACAGAGCTTATGTTAACATTTTTAATATTAGGGGCAGTTTGGTATTAAGTAATCTATAAGTTGAAATGAGTATTTCAATACATTCTCATATTTAGTACTATTTTAACATCCCGTAAAATAATCACCTCGAGAATCAAATCTTCTTGATTAAGGGTCATCTTAAAATTACCAAAACATGTAAATTTTAAATAACTTTTCATTTAAAACACATCCTAAAAAATGAAACAAAAAAATACGACATCCTAAGAATCATAGCAAATTATGTTATTTTATACTAACAAATTTTATTATTTTATAAGTAACTTAATTTTTTAATTTTGATTTAAGCACATTCATATGCGCAATTAAATACAATTATTTAACATCACAAGAATTATAGACAAAATTACTATGTACAACTAAATATAATTATTCTAAATATCAAACAATTATATTATTATTTTCAATATTCTGATTGATTTGAAAACTGGAATTACCTTGTACCGAATGGCCTGCTAGAGTTATCTTTTTATTTTTTTGTTTTCCCCCGAAACGTTAATGCTAGTGTTGTTATTGGTACGATTAAATAAAAATCCAACTTTTAATGGCTACTATAATGATACAAAAGTCAATTTGAACAAATAAAGAATTGAGGGATTATACGTGAAATACTAAAAATGTATCATTTGCGAATAAGAAAATCACACATTTCCCCAAAATCTACGGAATTTTCACAATTTGTAATTTTTTTTGAGGGTAGAGGTCCACCGATGAAATGATGATGTTCTGACACGAGTCACTTTGGAAATCTAGAAAATCTAGGGATATAGGTGAGAAAATTATTCACTCTCTGGGCGTGTGGGACGCAACATCTTGGCTTCTGCCCTATGATCATTGGAACTACGAATTCTCAAAATTGACCATATGTTTTCAAATTAAATTTGTTGGTTCCGATGGCTGATTTTGTCATAAGGGTAATTTGAAGGTCATCAAAATCCTACACTAAACTCTTGCACCAATGCTATGTCATATTTTCTAACCATATTTTGTTTCAAAGTTGGACAATAATAATTAAATTTGTGCGGTTAAAAAAAAAAATTAACACTACCTAGTAGAATATTTTGATGCAGAATTTTGGTGTTTTAAGTATTACTTCTATTAAGATTGAGTAAAATAAAATAAGATTTTTGGTATGTTTGGTCTCTATACTATTCATAGATTGGCAAAATGGTCTTTAAGTTAATTTTTTGATAATTAAGTCTTTAAGTTTTAAAAATTTTAGCAAATAAGCCCATTTTGTTTGTTGATATTAAAATTTTCATTAAATTGAGCATTTTTAAGTGAAATAAATTAGTATTTCACTAATATTAATTAGTTTGGAAGAAAAATAAAAAGAAATTTTAAATTTTTGAGAATTTTTATTTTTTAAAACTATTTATATTATGTTGTTAAAATTTAGTTATTTTTCACCAAATTCTAACTAATGTTAGTGTTGACGGAGGTTTTGTCAACAAGTAATTTAAGAAATTATAAAATGTGGTTTGTGTATGAAAATGGTTGGTAAATCAAAGCAAATAAGGAGACAATAAATTTATAGTGGTTCGATTAAAAAAATTCTCATACAACCTGACGCGTTCAATTTGATTGCTAACTTTCCATTTTTTGGTATTGACCAACATATAGATTTTAGGCTGCACAATAGTTAGTAAAATATTGATTTCGACATTCAAAAACCTTACATGTAACTTGACAATTCTTAATTGCATCTAATATTTTAATAATTACTCACAAAAAAGACTTAATTGCTAGAACTTTAAAACTTA
This sequence comes from Parasponia andersonii, assembly GCA_002914805.1. NCBI lineage: Eukaryota > Viridiplantae > Streptophyta > Magnoliopsida > Rosales > Cannabaceae > Trema > Trema andersonii. The sequence continues at coordinate 74,236 of JXTB01000090.1, forward strand.
GAGACTTAATTGTCAAAAATAATAACTCATGGACCATTTTATCAATCACCAAAAATATAAAGACCAATAATGCCAAAAACCCAATAAAATATTAAGTAAAATGAAATGGAATAACAAATTTATAATATGGTAGCTAGTAATAGCGAGTTTGAGTGGACATTTTTAGAGCAATGTCCATGCAAATGGACAAGAAAATTCGTAGTACCAAACATCTATATTCTAAAGCGTTTATATGCTGGAATGTATTAGACAATCAAATAATAAGAAAATGACTCTTAAGATTTATATTTATACCTCGAGGTCTATTAATGCCTCGTGGTAATAAAAGGGAATTGTCAATAAATGTTATTAAAACTAATTCTTTATTATTATGTTATATATATGGTTGTCAATCTAATAGGTATTTTTTTTCTTTACCAATGAGTAGATATTTTTTTTTAGCCGTTGGATCACCATCTAATGATGATCCAATGGCTATAACGAAGTACATAAAAAGACGTGCATCATTAATGCTCTTTCTCTCTCTTATTTTTTACAATAAAAAAATGTGCATGATACATTTTCATTGGCCAAATTGATACCTATGCATAAGTTAAAAAAAAATATACCTACTGAATTAGTGCCCTATATATATATAATTATTTAGATATTATATTCTTTTGACAAACTCTAAAACATCTTTGATCCTAGTTTCGGTCATAGAAAAATTTGGATAGCTTATCCTAGCAATCTTCCTTCACTCGATCTGTATATCAAACAGTGAAAATAAAAAAGAACGTGAATTTAGCAAATCTTTTACTGTGGATTATTATTTGTACGTCATTTCTTCGATGTCGCTTATTTTCTCAAAAAAAAAAAAAAAAAAAGAAAACGAAAGTTCACGTTTAGAATATATCAAACACGAGTTTAACTTCATAAGTGAACTATAATTGGCTAAAAAGTGAACGATATACTTATAGATAATAATTGATTGAAGATTATTTCATTCTAATTATGTTGTATATGATATATAAGTGAACAGGAGCCTATCCCTATACGTACGTTGGCCATTTTACTACAAATCTTATCTTTTGAGAAAAATAATAGCTTAAATAAATTATTGTTTTTCATGTTAGAATAAAAAGGCAAGGTTGAGATTGTTTAGAATAAGAATCAGTGTTATTCGTTGACATAAAAATAAAAAATAAAAACGTACTGATTTTTTAATTGTCCCAAATAATTCACTATAGAAGACATCTTTCTAACTATATTGCACCT
>JXTB01000090.1:75963-86448 GCA_002914805.1 Parasponia andersonii
TGATCACTTGGTCTGCATTTACAAGTTTTCATTGTTTAATTAATAAAAGAAATAAGCACAGACTAGATAATTGAACCTGAATTGTCAAAAATTTGCTGCAAAAAAGATAGCCGCCATGCTTGTAATACTAACATGTGACTTTTGAATATGCACTACATATATGTAGATACATATATATCCATGATCTTATATATAAAATGACTTCCCTTGGCTACTTGCAAGAAATAACAAGGGAAAAATTAGAAAAATCGATAGGAAAAATTAGAAAAATCAATCTCGGCTTAGAAAAGGGTTACCTCAAATTTTCGAGTGTTGAAACTTTTAGAGGTGAAATGAATGAGTTTAGGGACCAATTTTTAGCCGAATGTTTTCCGAAGAGACATTCTGGTGATATAGATTTATTATTTGAAATTTCTTTATACTGGAGTATAGTACATATCATAGCTTGTCACTTTAAATTTTATAAAATAATAAAAAAAAAGAATTTCTTGTTTTGATTCTCCACGATGATACTTTACAAATTTAATAATCAAGTTAGGATAGAGTCGAACTAAACAAAATCCATTCGACCCACCTAACGAAATGACGAATTGGGTTTCCACATAAAGGAGAAATATAACAAGGCATTCAAAAAGAAAAGAGACGGTGCCTAAGAAACGAAAAGGAATCCAAATTCTATGTCTAATTTTGGTATTATGTCCATTTAAAAAAAAAAAAAAACAAGATTGTTATCACATCTTATTAGCATATTCAAATATAAATGATAAAGTTAGAAAAAAAAAATATTTATATCATTATAAAATATAAATATAATGACATTATTTGTTGTTTGACATAAATTACCACACTAAAATTAGACAAAAGTTTGAGTTTAATAAAAAGACCAATTCGAAAAAATAAAGAAAAAAGAAAAATCATCATTGTAGTAATGTTAAACTCCCATCATTGTCAAGCATGGTTTTGGTCGTTTGGTACATTGTATTAAAATCATCCTGAGATCCCTCTACAGAAATTAGTTGCAAGTTGCATACCTTCATTGTGAAGTAAATAATGGTGGGGGCATCCATTAGAAAACGATTGAAAAAGATTTTATTTTTATTTTTTTGGGGGTTTTTTTTCTTTTTTTTTAGGGGAGAGGATTGGGTAGTTGCATACAAATTGAACACTTTTTTGGGCAAATGATTAACTCCTTTCCTTGTGTGGAGTCAATTTCAATGGGTTTGGCTTTATTTATTTATCTGGCCTTCTGGAACACAAAAGACATTATCACTTTTTCTGCTTTTGAGCTCTTTTCTCAATTGCAACCAAGCTTTTTTTTTAATAAAATTGAAAAGAAATGGGAAAAAAAAAAGAAAAACTCAATTTCTTGCTAAGTTCTTCTTTTTGTTTTTTATTTGCTAGAATTATTATTATTATTTTTGACGAGAATTTTTTCATGAAAGTTAACATAGCCGAAGCCTATGTTTTTCGGTTGTACGGTGAAGAAGAACAAACTTGTGGACCTTTTCAAGATCATTTTGGTTTTGGCCTAAACTAGTTACTACTTCCTAGGATCTTTAAGTTAGATGATTTTTTTTTTTTTTTGAGAATTTATAGTGTAAGTCCATTGTTTTTTTAATTAACCATATTTACTAATTTATGGCTTAAGGACCTCTTTTTTTTGTTTTTTTTTTTTATAGGTAAATGCCCATTTATTAGTTAAGAGGTTTTAGTTTCGTTTTTTACCCTTACTCATTGTCTTTTACAGTTATTAACGGGATATCACCACTAAGTAATATATTCGTTTTTTCTTCTGGTATATCAAGTTGTTTACTTAGTATATTTTCATATGTATCGCATTGTGATCTTAACTTTTGGTAAATATATTTCTACTCATAGTATATTTACTAAATTTTTATGCTATATATATATATATATATATATATATATATATATATTGCAATTTGAAGTCTCTAAGTTTCATACATATTTTTCTAGTTGTAGTGAATCTGTTTATAAGCTTACTATATCTAATTCCAAAAATGATATATTGTAGTAATTGAATATGTATATATGAAAATACACAAAGTATATGAGTGTATATACCAAAAGAAAAAATAAATGTACCACTTAATAGTAATTTCCTTTTAATGGCTATAAAGTTCATTTTTTGAAATTTTAGGAACTCATAGAAATTAAAAAAATAGTAAAAAAAACTTCTTAACGAACAAATGGACATTAATTTATAAGAAATTGAGTTTGATTGCTCAATGGCCTACAGACAACAATATGTACTATTTTAAAACATTCTTGTACTCTTAGGTCTTTTCTAACAAAGGACCTTTTAGTTATTTTACTTACTTTCTTATGATTAGATTTATAAGCTAATAAAAAAATTATCATTTAGTGTAATTAAGAATATTATTCTTTTACATGAAAACTTCGTCATTAAGATAAACAGAATAATATTGTTTCATCAAACATGAAACAAAAATCAAATTTCTCTTAAATGCTTGACAATTTTTAATGTCTTATTTCATAAATTCATCAAATACGAATTTAAATATTTCTCATTTTATATGCTGATACTATAACTATTATAGTCCTTATTCTCAGTGAACTTGTCTTCACTAAATCCTTTGATTTCCACATAACCCTTTGTAATAGACATGCAAATATAGTTAATGATTCTTGAATTCTATCTAAGATTCATTAAGTCATCCACTAAAATAAGTAAATGAACAATAAATTGTTATTATCTTCCAATCAAGTATTGTATAGGTATCCCTAATAATTTCCTTTCAATATCCTTTAGTGCTATATGAGAGACATTTTCCTTTTAACTAAGGATTAAAAAATTCATCTTTTGCTAATTTAGCTCAATGAAGATGTTCATTAGGTATTTCATTGAGATTTATCGCAATATTATAATGGTTTGAATTCCTTATATTTTATGTAGATAACCTATTGGACATCTTATATCAATATGTATCAATGAATTATCTAGGAATCTCCCACTACATATATGCTTTATTTTTCTTCACTAGTCTCACTAGTGAATGTGGACAAACATATAAGAGTATAAACTTAATAATTTATCAGCCATAAGTACTAAATCTAGATTACATTAATTCAGAAAACATAGTTTAACTATACAAATTATGTGTGTGAGAATAGTAGGTAAAGGAATTAAAGACATATCTACTTGAACGAAAATAAATAATCCATATAGTAGCAAACATCATGTAACAAATATTTTGAATAATTAATATAATGTAAAATAAAATCTACAATATGCGTGCGAAATATTTCTAAGACTATCACTAATATTCATGGTAATTCAATTTTCTACTAATTACAAGTTTTATATGGGAAGTCGTGCAATTAATAAGTCATACTGAAATAATTTCATTTAGAAAATAAGACAAATATCTCATATCTCATATTTCTAACTACCATTTAATTTAGGGCTATTTACAAAATTCTAGGCTCAAGATACCAAAAATTGAAAAATCCCGGATGGACTCATTTTTTTGAAAAATCCCAGATTGATGTAGAAAAATATCACTTTTTAAAAGTATTATTAGAAAAATAACACTTTTAAAAAATATTTAGAAAAATACAATTTTTTCTTTAAATTTGGCATTTTTCAATGGTACTCGAGATAACTGGTTAGATTACTTAGAGTAGTCAATCCAGTTACTTGAAGTAACTGTTCAAGTTACCTCAAGTAACTCGACTAGTTACCTTAAGTAACTCATGAATCAATAAAAAGTAGTATTTTTCTAAATACTTTTAAAAGTGATATTTTTATAATTAAATTTGAGATTTTGCAGAATAATTTCAAATTCCGGAATTTTTCAATTTTTCTGAAAACATACCATAAAAAATCAAATTTCCTCTTTAATTTAGTCATCCACTTTACTAACAAGAACTCCTACAAGAGGATATCAATATTTCGAGTTAAGTGTGTAACCATTGTTTAAGTAATTAAACTTTCTATATAAAACTGTCTCCTATGAGTGATCGGTCTCATACAATCCACCTAATACCTTATCCTAAGAAATTCATTTTCAGCACTACCTGGACGAAAACCCTTCTACGGGAGCTCAGCAAGATTCTAAGGTGAAGCTCATCCTAATACGTAACGAACCAACAATAAAGATCGTAGGTATCTCATACCTTCTCCCAGTTAATATTTTATAATTAAAGATTTAATGATTTTACCTAGTTATCTAATTTACTTAGTAACCTAAAATTAGTTATATAAGTAGGCTCATATTTTGCATGTGAGTAGCTCTACTGTCCCACATGACATGCTATTTAGGTCATATAATTGAATACTCTACATAGAATATACATACAACATTATTCATATAATAATCAAGTATTGATAGAATTTAATAAAATAGAAAAAATTAATTTGTATCGATCATTAAGCTCAATTGACTATTCGATTAGTATTGGGTTATATGTGAGGTAGACAGGGAACCTTATGGATCTAAATAGTCTAAGTTCCAATGGGCCAACTATCCACAATTATAATTAATTCTTAATCATGATTAGACCTTGTCCATTAATATTGGGACACTCCATTATAGGCATAATATTGCACTATTAGACTAAATATTGCATTTTCTGTGAAGCTAATTAACACTTTAATTAACTTGATCCATTTAGTATATAATATACCTGTAGATATACCATCGATGCAATGCCGTACTAGTAAGATCAAATTACCGTATTACCATTCTAATACATATTTACCTTTGAGTTACTATTTTTCATTTAATGGATAATAATTAAGTACGGTGTCGGTGTTTGTAACTGCGTATACAAAGATAGTCAAATTCACAAAGTGAATACGTGATATATGGTTTTTTATTATCCAAGTCATTGAAAAAAGTTAAAGTGACATTATATACATGGTGTCTAAATTATGAAAGGTAGTCTTGCTATTTTACAAATCTTATCTTCTAAGATACAGGAGTTCGAACCATATAATCGGAACTAGTCCTTTAGTAAGTCAAAAAGATAAAACTCATGAAAGTAAGTCCGACAATCACTAGGATTAAGGTAATCTTGCAATAGTGCTAAATTAGTAAAAGATAGAATATTAAGTTACGACATTTAATCTCAAATTCTATTTTCACTTGATTTAGTTCAGTGTACTTATAATTTTCTTATAACGCACTAGTACTTCTATTAGAAGTCAGACATTTCGATGATTAGAGACTTCATCAATCTCGTTGAAATAGACAGTACTACATTCTATAGTAAAATAAAGTATTCTATCTTTATTTGCAGAATGTGAACTTTTAATTTAGACGTAATGAAATAAAGAATTTAATCTCCTACATATGAACACTTCACACGAACAATTCTTTATTACTCATTATTAGTCATGGAAATTTTTAAATGTTTACATAATAGAAAATATAAATATCACATGTATATAATTGGGACATAATATAGAATTTATTAACAACAAATAGATAATACTTAAATCCAATAATTATTGTTTAAAATGCCAAACAAAAAACTGCTTTCTAGGGCATATTTCCAACACTCATGACACAGATTTAGATGCGTCTCTTTGATTTTCATAGGCATTTGTTGTTCATAGACACATGTTTATAGAGTGCACTATATACAACATGTGCTTACGAAATTTATGGAGATACAACTTAATCAATATTATGAGTTTATCCATCTTATGGTTAGTGGCAAGAAACAAAAGTGGAGAGTACATCTCTTTACCCGAATATGCAAGAATCCCCTTATCTGTATATAGGGTTATTAAAGCATATTATAGTGTTACTAGATTTTTTTTTTATTTTTTCAAACACTTAATGTACAATGCAGTGCTTTCATTTTCAAATACTTGTTGTAATGCTTATTTTCATAACGGGTACTTGTTGTTATATTTGTGGTAATATTATGTTTATTGTCATTTGACATTCTCTACCTGCCTTCTCTTGTATTTCTTCTTAGTTAACTCTGATGGTTCAATAATCTTGATTGGTGACATCAAATTAGTTATTGTCTTATCTCGAGGAGGGATGTGATAAACTTGTAAAGTGGTCGACGGAGTACTCCTATCAGCATCAGGCATAATATCTTCATCTGTTTCCATTATCTCAATGTCATCTTTCTTTTTGACTAGAGTAATCAACAACTTCATCATCTCCATATGTTGTTGCTTAATCTCCCATTGGTTTTACTTAATCTCTAACTGAGTGGCCTTTAGCTCATCAACATCGGCCTGCAACTTTTTCAAACTAGAAGCCAAAGTCTCTAACTCTAGATTTTTATCTCCAACCTCTAGCTTGTGAAAGGATAAAATACAAACTGCCTTCATCGTCTCGTCAGCAGCCTTTGTCTCTTTTAGATACTGCTCATTTGTATCCAACTCAGCTGGATCTCTAACTGATTCATCGGTTCCATGACCAACTCTGGGATCGTGTATAGAGGTCATGATACTAACATGGAAATCCTGGATAGAAACACTAGTATGTTATAAGAAAGTTATAACATCATCGAACATGACCGAGTAAATTAGAATTTAAAGTTAAGTGCCGTAACTTAAATTTCTATTTTTACTAATCTAGCACTATTGTAGAAAGCCTTAATCCTAGTGATTAACGAACTTACTTTCATATGTTTTGTCTTTTTGAGTTACTAAAGGACTAGTTCCGTTTTATGGTTCGAACTCTGGCATCTTAGAAAATAAAGTGTATAAAATGTGTAGAACATTTTTCATGATGGATGCCATGCGTATAATGTCACTTTGAGTTTTTTCAAGTACTTGGATAATACAAACCAAAGCTCTGGTATTCACTATGTGAATTTGACTGTGTTGGTATAAGCAGATATAAACAATGTAGTCAACTATTTTATTGAGATAATCATACGGTTGTAAATAGGGCTCATTCGGAGTATATTTTATGAAATTAGTAGATGAGTCATATGCTTGTAAATAAGTCTCGAGCATATTGAATAAAATTTCTCAAAAAAAAAAAAACAGTTTATCCCCCACTTTAGTTGATTAGACCATTTTAGTTAATTTTACCCCTCCCCTCGAGTGAGGAGAAATACAAAGGTACAATTTTTGATTTTGGGATTCAGACATCGATTAGAAGTTAGAAAAGAGAGTTCAGAAAAAACGAGGGTTTGTTTTGTTTGTTGTGTCTAATGTCTATATATAGGGTTCTTCTGTAGGTTACTGTTTTGAAGCCTCCGAGTTGGAGACTAAATTTTACACCTTAGCAAACTGAGAGGCTTGCCTTCTTAATGTCCATTGTCCCAAATTAATTTCCTTTGTGCCTTTAAACTAGGGTTGTTAATGTAACTTTTTAGAATTTTCGGTAGCTGAACTTTTTGTTTAATAATGTATGATGAATCCAACATTTGGTCATCAAATCTATAAGATTATAATTGGACTAGAAGATTTGGGTGGCAAATTAACCCTATATTGCCTACGATGGGATTTTTTCACACTAGGTCTAGGACACTTGATTAATGCTCATGTTCCTCTTGTTTTCCAGAAAATATGTGTTGGTGTTCTTGATCACAAGAATTGTATCTAAAATGGAAAACTCATCGTAGTTGGATTATTTCTTGAAATAAACAAGCAAAAGTAAAGTTAAATTGTTTTGAGATATTATTTTGCCTTTTATATTTTGTTATTGGCTCTATGTATATGTAGAAATGATAGAGATCTGCTATGTGATTGGTAAAACTTGGAAAACCGGATTTCTTTCTAACATGGAAACGTAATCCCAATTGGCAAGAAGATTTTTGACTAAAAGGATTGTATCTCATTTCTGTTTGATTTGATTACCGAGTGAAAAATCACTCTTCTTTTTCAATGCTACTAATATAGATACACACTTACTTATGGGCACTTATCTCTACTAGTATTAAGAGTTTGTTTGAATTCACTTTTATTTTTTATTTTTTTTGTTTTTTTAAACAAAAGGAATTTTGCTCCTTTTTAAAGAAAAAAAAAAGAAATTTTGCTTGACAACTTTATTTTTGTTTTTTGTTTTTAAAAATTTTTACTAAAAATTTCAAAAAAAAAAGTGTTAACAAAAATTTTCTAATATTTTTATTTTTTTAAACAAATTTTAAAAACAAAAGAATATATAAATATTTATACACACGTGCATATATACATATATGTACAGGGGAATTCTAGTATTGGAATGACAAAATCTCTCTTATTTGTATGAGGGATAATATAATAGAAGTTTATGTATAACCTAACGTACATGAATATGCTATATTCATCCTTAATTATTATTCACCTTTTAAAAAAAAGAAAAAAATTACAGCTCTGAACAAAGAAAAATTGGGGATTCAAAAAGACTAAAGAAGTATTTACTCAAAAAAAAAAATGCCTAAAAGGAGTGAAATAAAAAACACTAGTAATGAAACAATATTAATTAATTTTCTGATTTAAAAATATGTAGGCTAAGGTTTGAAACAAATATCTAAATACGCACATCCTAATACACTTAGGCTTTAATATATCATCCGTTTCTAGATGAAGTCTTTTGAAAAATAGGACTACTTTCCAATTAAAATTTATTAATATGATCTGCTTACGTTTTTTTCAATAAAAAATAGGATTTCTTTTAATTTTTCCTTAAAATAATTTCATTAATTTAATATTTGATCAAGTAGTTTTTGTTTGAAACAAACAAACAAAAACGTTGACTTTTTTTTTTTATTTCATATATTTATGTGTTTGTTTCCTAGTTATACATTGAAAGCATAAGCTTATCTCAGTTCAATTTAAAGAAATCGTTTGCACCATTCTTTTTTTTTTTTTTTTTTCAAGAAAATGGTGTATTGAATTCATGAGATTCATGGATTTTTTTCGTCTTATTTTTCTTCATTTTAGTTTATGGCTTTCGTTGTTATCCTCATATTTCCAGAAATTAAATCAGAAAATTACTTAATTAAAATTGTTTTGATTGCATGCTCTTTTTTTGTTTCTAAATTCTTTTTGGTCTCTTTGAATCTCCAATTTTTCCATGTCCATAGTTGCAGTTTGTTCCCCTATTATTATCAAAATATGAATCATAGGTTAAAGATGAGTATTAGCATGATCGTGTACGCTAGATTACACATAGAAAAATATTTTTTGTTTATAAATATTGAAAACCAAAATAAAATTTTTACTTCTACTTTTAATTTATTTAAACAAAAAATTAATTTATTTAAATAAAAAATTAGAAGCGAAAAAAGCAAGTCCTAAAGTATTGGGTCAAGACTGTACTTTCGGAATCCAAATTGTTTGAGACCCATCTCAGATTCCACACACTCTCTCTCTCGGGTTATCAATTTTTTCTAAATGGAAATAAAAAGAAAAATTAATTAAAAATCAATGAGAGAGGGTAAAATGGTCTTCTCACATATTTCATTTTTCCGCCCTAAATACTAAACCAGGAGTCTGACTCGATGACCCAGCAATGGGGGGACTTCTTCGCGCCGAGCCCGTATTCCCTTTTCTTTATCCCCAACCTCAAGCCCACTTCTATCTCTCTCCTCTGTAACTATTATCAGGTAATTTATCTATTTTTTGTGCTTTTCTTCTAAATGGAAAATTTAATCGCATTGCATATATATATATATATATATGTATATATATGTTAGCTGGTCTGGTTTGTGAATTTGAAACTTTTTTCGTGTTCAAGTTGTTGTAATGATTGGATACTGAAATGGGGTTTGTTTGCCTTTTTTTTTTTTAATTAAAAATAGTAATTTAAAATAGAATACTTGGGTTTTTCTTGGATTTATTTAACTAATTACTATTTGGGTTCAAGTAGCAATAAACAGAGTTGACAGTGTAATATTAGTTTCAGTGATGCTAAACAGATTAGTGGTATTATAGGAAGTTTTTATTGAATTAATGGGGTTAGAATGCGTATTTGTTGTGTTGAACAATTTTCTTTGCTTTTCATTTGTTGGAATTTTTGCATATCTCAACCTAACTATTAGAATCAGTGATTATTAGTCCAATTTTATTTTTAAAAATAAGATGGCTTTTTCAAACAACATATTGAGAATATCTACACCCTTCGTTTTATTTTAAAAGTTAAAAAGAAAAAAGAAATAAAAGTAAGTAATGCGATTTAATTTACCATGGGTAATTTTGAAGTAAAATTAGTTTCTAATCGCTACTAGAAGAATACTTTTCCTATAATTTGCAGTTAGTTTATCTTTTGTCCTATCAAGCTTCCTTGTAATATAGTGAATGTCTTGTTTGTCGAGTAGTTTGAAGATTTTCAGTTGTTTCGTGATGAAGCTTGTTGTTGCTTTAAGTTAAAACCAACTGTCTATTGAAAATTCTGAACTGGGAGAAAACAATCTTAACTGGAGGATATTGTACTGGATTATGTGGTTGTTCATCCACTTTTAGCATTTACTGTCTTTTTTTTTTTCTTTTAATTTTTTTTTTCTAATTTATGTTTTCCAACGCGTGGATCTCGTACACTA
>JXTB01000090.1:109530-148196 GCA_002914805.1 Parasponia andersonii
CTCTTAGAATTTCAGCTCCTTAGACAGTGTGATAAATTCAAGCATGAGATTACATGAAAGATTGTGAGGATATAGAGGGAGGAATAAGGAGCTACAGCTTGGTTAAAGAGGAGAAGAGCGACATATACATTATAAACCAATTATAAAGGGCAAAAGTGATATTTCAGGTGAGTATATGCATATTTTTCAGAGTTTTATTGAGGGAAGCACATGTGCCAAAATATGCCTCTTATAATACATATTTAACCTAATTTCTCTTGCAGTTTGTTCCCCTATTATTATCAAAATACGAATCATAGGTTAAAGATGAGTGTTAGCATGATCGTGTACGCTAGATTACACATAGAAAAATATTTTTTGTTTATAAATATTGAAAACCAAAATAAAATTTTTACTTCTGCTTTTAATTTATTTAAACAAAAAATTAATTTATTTAAATAAAAAATTAGAAGCGAAAAAAGCAAGTCCTAAAGTATTGGGTCAAGACTGTACTTTCGGAATCCGAATTGTTTGAGACCCATCTCAGATTCCACACACACTCTCTCTCTCTCTCTCTGGTTATCAATTTTTTCTAAATGGAAATAAAAAGAAAAATTAATTAAAAATCAATGAGAGAGGGTAAAATGGTCTTCTCACTTATTTCATTTTTCCGCCCTAAATACTAAACTAGGAGTCTGACTCGATGACCCAGCCATGGGGGGACTTCTTCGCGCCGAGCCCGTATTCGCTTTTCTTTATCCCAACCTCAAGCCCACTTCTATCTCTCTCCTCTGTAACTATTATCAGGTAATTTATCTATTTTTTGTGCTTTTCTTCTAAATGGAAAATTTAATCGCATTGCATATATATATATATATATATGTTAGCTGGTCTGGTTTGTGAATTTGAAACTTTTTTCGTGTTCAAGTTGTTGTAATGATTGGATACTGAAATGGGGTTTGTTTGCTTTTTTTTTTTTTTAAAAATAGTAATTTAAAATAGATTACTTTGGTTTTTCTTGGATTTATTTAACTAATTACTTTTTGGGTTCAATTAGCAATAAACAGAGTTGACAGTTTAATATTAGTTTCAGTGATGCTAAACAGATTAGTGGTATTATAGGAAGTTTTCATTGAATTAATGGGGTATTTGTTGTGTTGAACAATTTTCTTTGCTTTTCATTTGTTGGAATTTTTGCATATCTCAACCTAACTATTAGAATCAGTGATTATTAGTCCAATTTTATTTTTAAAAATAAGATGGCTTTTTCAAACAACATATTGAGAATATCTACACCCTTCGTTTTATTTTTAAAGTTAAAAAGAAAAAAGAAATAAAAGTAAGTAATGCGATTTAATTTACCATGGGTAATTTTGTAGTAAAATTAGTTTCTAACCGCTACTAGAAGAATACTTTTCCTATAATTTGCAGTTAGTTTATCTTTTGTCCTATCAAGCTTCCTTGTAATAGAGTGAATGTCTTGTTTGTCGAGTAGTTTGAAGATTTTCAGTTGTTTCGTGATGAAGCTTGTTGTTGCTTTAAGTTAAAACCATCGAATTNTATTTATGATAGCCTCACTACTTGGACCAATTTCAGTAGTCTTAACGTGAATGGAGTTTTTAATTACTGTATATATTAGTTTACTGTGCAATAGGCAGTGCAAGGAGATCAAGCAGTTATTACTGATATATAGTGAGAGAGATTCGTAAAAGTTTAGCAACTAATAGTGCTTTGTAGACTAGGTGGACCTTGGCTTCATTTGTGAGACAAAACCAATTTCACAGGTCCTTACGTTTCCCATTTTTTCTTTTTAAATTTTATTTTATCTATTTTAATGGATTGAAATTCGAATGACATCCCATTCAACTTTTAGCACTCGAGTAAAATTGGTTTTATTGAATTTTTATATTTGAAGTGTATCCTTTCTAATGTTTGGTTTCTGTTTTTTTTTTTTTTGGATTGAAATGTTTTTAATGTGCTTCTTTTCTTATATGTGACTGTTGGTTTTTGAACTCAATCAAGTAAAATGTATTTTCCAATTTCAGTAACCCTTCCCCAACCTGATACTCGAAAAAGTCCAGAAGGAATTTGTGCTCGGACTTTTATTGTGCTTACAGCTTTCTTCATGACTCTCATCACCCTCTTGCATCAACTGACATGCCGGGTAACTGGAAAGCTTCCTAACACATTGCCTAACTGTGACCAAAATATTCCTGAGCGTACTCTTGTTGCATCAAACAAGGAAGACTACCGACCTTCTTCACCAACTCCAACATTTACAGAGGCAGACATCCTCTCCACTGTACTGAAAAGGCTAGGGGAGCTTGAGGAGAAGGTGGATACACTTCAATCGAAGCCATCTGAAATGCCTTCTGAGAAAGAGGAATTGCTTAATGCTGCTGTTTGCCGTGTGGATGCGTTAGAAGCAGAGCTAATTGCTACCAAAAAGGTAACGATCTCCATGATGTAATTGTGAAAAAAAACTAGAAAATGGCAGACATTCCATTTGGGATCATGTTATGTGCAACATGCTTTTTATTTTCAACATAAGCTCCTTACTTCAAGTGCAACTCTAATTGAAATCACTGGCTTAATATTATAGATTCAATGTGTCTGAGTCTTTGAATTACATAGTCACTGGTCTTGTGTTTTGGCAGTGTATTCTCTTATTATTCATGCTAACGTTGGTTATTTGTGCTTTTGGGGCAGGCTCTTTATGAAGCTTTAATGAAGCAAGAAGAACTGCTTGCGTATATAGACAGACAAGAAGAAGCTAGGCTCCAGGTATGTTGACAGGATATTCGGCTATATATACACGTACTTGTTCCCTTCTTTTGTATGATAAATGGATTTTAAGGCATATTTTACTTGCTTCTTGCTAGCAGAAAAAGAAGTCATGCTGGTGAAGTGATTTACTGATGAAGAGAGGCTACAGGAAGGATCTCTGGCGCTGTTTCTTTAATGTCAGTTTTTAGCGAGTGTTTGACAAACCAAACTTTTACTTCACAAAAAATACACTAATCTTAAATGATGTGTTCTTTTAATCCAAATATCCGATGAGAAGGACCCCTGACCTTGTTTGAGGAATGTGCATGGGGTTCCTTTGTTCTCGAAGGATTTGTGCAGTTTGCTTCGCATTATATTTCCCTTTGCCCTTTAATATTTTTAAAGAATGGACTTGATAAGAAAAATTCTACAAATGAGCTCAAGTTATGTTTTCATGAAATGATTTTGGGCACAATTGCTCTTGCATTCCTAGTGTGCCTTCAGATTTATATTTTTATTGCAAATTTATATCCTTATTAAAGATAGATGTGGTACTGAAGACGATTAAAATTTTAGATTTTTTTTTTGGACTGTTGAAAATATTGGTAAAACTAAAATGGTGCCCATATAAGTTACAACTAAAAAATTTACATAAATTGTAAAGGCACGGCACACTCTTAATTATAATAATAATGTACAGAAGATTGGCTTGAGAATTAAACAAAGGCAAATTCAGACTTAAGCATTTGAAAAACCATTAGTGGGGCTGAAAATCAACTGGGGGCTGAAAATCAACGTAGCCACCAACTTCATAAAACGTTTCAGGATCTCATTTTTCTGTTGCATGAGATAATAGCGTCCAAAATATATATCAATCACCAGCAAAATGGGTTCTGCAATCAAAATCCAAAGAACTGAAGAGGGTGAGAACTATTTAGTTAATAGCCTAAAATACACCTAATTAGAACTTGGAAAAGTGATTAGAATATTTTTATCCACTTACAAACTTCTTCTTCTTCTTCTTTTTCTTTTCAATGTAGGAGACAAGCTCCTCTTGTCGAACAAGAGCATCATCAAGTGCCTAGACCAAACCGTAAAAAGAAGGACAAATTCAGTCAGTACAATTACATATGAGAGTTTTGTACTCAGCAATATCAGTTCACACAATATAATTTTCATAAATAGCACAAGTGTTTTAATTCACACTCTGGAAGCAAAAATTCAAGAAAATAAAGTTGGCTCCTATACCTTCTTGGCTGCTGATAGCTCTTGTTCAAGGGCACTGACTCGGTTGATAGCTGCGTTCAGCATTTCCTCTTTCTCGAGCGGCATGGCTACTGGTTTCATGCTGAGAACACTGACTTTCTCTTCCAGTTCAGCCATGCGCTTCATCATGGTCATGTACTCGGCGTTGGAGATGGGAGCCGGTGCAGGCAACTGGTGGTTTTTGATCATGGTCATCTCATTGTAGTAAACAGGGCTGCCATAGATGGCCGCTTCAGTTATTTTCCTTGGCATGTTTCGTGTCAAGCGGATCACAGTGACGATCCCCATCACGAGGGCCATGATCCCGGAAAACAGCTGATTGCTTAGGCCTTCGGGAGTCTTGCAGGCAGTGGTTACAGTGAAAACATCTGCTGCTTTAGAGGGAAAAGATGTGTTGTTTAGTGTTAAAATCATATGGTTTCCAAGTATTTTGCACTGTTCTTTGAAGAGAAATTGTGTTGAGAAGGTCATTGTACCTTTATTATGGGCAAATTTATCTTTTTTAACTGCCTTAGGCCAAGATGCATCCACAACCTTGTCAACCATAGGGACGAAGTTGTCGTACTTGTAGACTTTGGTTACTACAGCAGCCTGCAAATGCTTTTGATGAGAAGAAGGATAGCAAAGTAAAAAGCAAGGTGTAGAAAATAGTTATCAACTAAAAGGATCTCGTGAAAATGAAAGATTTTTCTCTAAAAGCTAAGAATTCATAGGGATAAGATAAAGAAATAGAGGAGGAATTTAGATAGAACGAGTAGAAGAGAACAAGAACAGATAAGAGACAAGAGAGAGAAAACTCGAGAATTTTAACAATATTCATTCATAGTCTAAAAAACAATAACATAGATATAGACAATTGGACTCAATTAGAAAACTAAAAAAATTCTAAAAACTGACAGAAACAGCAAACTCAAATCAAGTTACTCAAAGTTAAAAATAACCTAATAGGTAAATAAAATCTAATCAATAATAATTGCAATATAGATTCCTAAATTACTCCTTTCCAATTCGGCATCACTCTCCCTTCTACTGAGTTGCCAAAAATTCCAGATCAAGATTATGATGTTAAGCAAAGACAGACAAACAAACAATGTATTATACAACTCTTCTAAATCAGTGAGAAACTGGAAATTTTTATTGAAAGTTCATAGAGAACTTACTTCCGGAACAGGAGAGAGTGTTGGATGCTCCAAAAACTCCCTTGCAAGTCTTGAAGAGAGACACTGTAAGTCGGAAGCATCTGGAATTGTTTCCGAGTTGCATCTCTTCGCATTTTGTCAAAACCAAAATGAAAGAAAAATGATGAATATGAAAAAGAGACAAAAAACTCAAAAATAGTGAAGAAAAAATTATGCCAAAGGACTAAGGTACCTTTGAGCATGCCTTTTCATCCTCAGAGATTGTCTTCTCCTCAATGCCTGATAATGCTCTTCCAGTGCATTTGGCTTCACCATTTTGAACCATCTGATTCATCAAAATAAACAAATCCCTTTATCTTCTAATTCAATATCTCATGATACTACAAATTCAACAAAAAGATAATTAGTAGTAAATCACCTTAAGTATTTCTGGATCATTCCATGGACCCTTGTCAGAGCGCATGCAGCCGCCCTTGTCCGCACAAGTGCAAGTACCACCCAAAAACTCTGGCAGTTCACTGGTTGAGTCATAGAACAACAATGTGATATAAGAGAGGTTTGAATAGACAACATATCTTTTAACAGCTTATTGAAACTAGGCTTTAGCATAAGCTAGAAAGAATAGGAAATCTATAGGAAGATGAGAAAGCAAAATTTGGAACACAAATATTCTCTGCCAGGAAACTTACTTGGTATCAATTATTTCAAGCAACTTGCTCTGGTATTTGTTACCAAGAACCTGGTGCATGAAATATCAACTCGTTTAGCCTCTAAACCATATCGAAATCACCATCAGTTTAAGATGAGAAAATAGAAGATTCTTACATGGATTTTTGCAGTGGTCTTGGGGTCAAGGAATGATTTGACAGTGTTCCACAATAGCCTGAATCCAGAACCGGCATTAATGATGAACATGCGGTTTAGGGTCTGTTAAAAAACAATAATTCATTCATAAGCAGCAGGGAAATACGAAAAAATGATGGAAACTATGTAGACATAAACTTCAAGTAACAGAGTGAAAAGGAGTACCTCAGGATAATTGTCACCATCAATCTTCTGAAGGCGCTGGATAAGATCCCTTGCAGCTTTGTTGAAATTTTTAAGGCCCTGAAAAAGCACAAGTCAATTAGTAACTGAGCAAACTATAACCTCTCCTAAAATCAAAATGGATCGAAATATTAAGTAAATAAAATCATCTGGCAAGTTTGTATTAAGTAAATATCATCTTTTCCTATGTGCAGCTTATCCATTGTGATCATAAGATTGTTAAAACAGTATACTACAAAAGTTTAATTCATGTTAATGATGTTGAGATCATAGGTACTTTGTTAGTGGACATAAAGTGAGACAGCAAAAATAATGGCATACCACTCCTTGCACGTCTAAAATAGTAGTGCTCTGATCAATATGCTTCTTTGCTGCTATAGAACATGCAGGGAACTTGACGATGAAGGTTCGCTCGAATTCTCGTACGTGGTACTTCACGTATCGGTCCATTGTTGTGACTTGCATAAGCTTGTTAGAATCAACTTGACCAAGTCTTTCAATGTAAACGGGTCTTCCATCCTTATCAACTCCATGATGTCCTTGTGGATAGTATTTTAGGACTTCATCTATTTCCTTGAACTCGAATTCCTTTGACAAAAACAAGAAGAGGAAGAAAGTTCAGAATCAAAGACAATATCCATAAAGGGATCCCCAAACAAAATGTTGAGTTACGATTGAAGAATTATAGAATACCTCCATGATAGTGTCAGCACCAAATTCCTTCCTCCACTGCAGCATATCAGTCCACATTTGCTTTGTCTTCTCAATGTCAAATTTCCTGGCCCTTAAGAATCTGCACCATCAATCCGAAAACATCAGTTTGATTGCCAATCATTTACATTTCTATTGAAATTCTGGCATGAATTGTGACAGAAAAAAAGAAAGGAAATATGACCTCAGCATCATGTGATGATCATCATGTTTTGAGGGCAGTAGCTCTTCCAAGATAAGTGCTTGGCGAAATGCATCCACAGCCTGTAACTCCTCAGCATCAATGTCATCCTCAAAGGAGACAGACATGACCCTGCTGTTCCTTCTTCCTCTCTTTGTCAATGAATTCCTAAACTTGGTGGAGGCATTGATTGCCTTCTGCTTGAGAGATCCGAGTCTCGTCTTCTTCTCATCCTCGGAGTTTTCTTCCATAACTGCAGATTATAAATGAAAATAACTTCACTTTCTATACACAATCTTAGACAAAATACTAAAGACTTTCTCTAAAGACTAAGGAGCAAAAAAAAAAAAAATACTCGTAGGACACATACATATCCTTCAATAAACTAGAAAATAAGAAACATAAGGAAAAGATTTTATCATAGCAAGAGATCAACATTTTCAAGCCATGGAAACAAAAGTGACATTACACGGTGACATGCTTTCCGAGATTGCTTGTCCTTGATAATTATGCCTACTAGGAAGAGAAATTAAAAGGCATTGGACATATGTGAACCTATTTTCCTTTTACAATCAACAGATGTCTATTTTCATGTACATGTAGTACCAAAGAATGACATGTTCTGGTTGCATAATATCTCATAAGAGGGGAAAGAGAAAGTGCAATAATATAACATTTTCAGCTTTTTCAAGCATTGAGCTATAGAGAGAACAGAATCTTAACGATCTTAAAATCAAGGGAATTTCGATACCATTCTCCTGCTAAATTAATTTAAAAGCTAGATCACATTACAAAACAATCAACTTAGAACTTTTATCACATATGAGAATAGTCATAACAAAAATTCAGGATTCAGGAAAAATAAACATAAAAACAAATCAACATAATTCTGTCATTCTTATAAGCATACCTGATTTAGTGTGCCGGTCAAGTGGTCCAGACACGGTATCACACATGATTAATTTTCTTCAAAAGGGTTGCTCAATAGATCTTGAGACAGCCAAAAAAGGGGCGCAGGAGAAAATATCTCAAGCACTCATGAAATACAAAAATGCTCAAACTAGAGCCCTCAAAAGGATATGCCTACACCTAAAACGTTACACCAAACAAGAGAAAAAGAAAATGTTAGATTATCAAAAACCATGCAAGATATGAGGGAAAAAGAGAAACAACTCAAAAATGAACAAAGAAATGCACTAAATAATAACAGTGTGTGCACAACCCAGAAGCCAAAACTCAAATTTGGTAGCTATGGAGAATCAAAAAGTTGAAGAATATTCATAAACACATCGAAAAAAAAAATCTAAGATGTGGGGTTTTTTTTTTTTTTTTGGAGAGAGTACCTTTTGACAAGAATGTAGGAGAATCAAGAGAGAAAGAGGTAGAGAGATTATATATTCCCCGGATTAATCTGTGAAATTGCGGCCAACCCAGAACGGACAACGAGGTAGACATGACTAATTTTAGAGAATGTAAAAAAAAAAAACTAAATAACAATAATGATAATAATAATTAGACAAAATCAAATGTGATCTTTGTTTGTTATTTCATTAGTGTTGACGAGGTCTGACATGGTTAACTATTATCTTCTTTGCTATTGCGAAAGGTAAGCCACTCCCTCCAAAATTTCTCTTTCTCTGTTATTTTATTTTTATGTTTTCCCCACTAAATCTGAACAACTTCTCCAACCGCTTTACCTGCTCGGCCTTTTCTCTTCCTTGAAATATCTAAACCAACTTCCTCAAACTTTTCACCCTTTAGCTCTCGCTTATGAAAGTATCATGATGTGTGAGTGTCCCATTTCACGTAAATCTTCAAATAAACTTAGTGACATCTACGTATCATTATGTCATGTTACAAATTAAGTTAGTTTAATTCTGTATAATCTTATATGCATATATGATGCCATTTTTCTATTAGTTATAAGCTATTATGTGTTACTAATTTTGTGTTGAACTTAACAGTTTCGATTGGACTACACCCTTACTTATTATATCATACTATATTTACATGTATAATTCTTGTTGTCTTGATTAAGCTTCTTAAGGGGTAAAACAGAAAGTGTAGTTGAAATTCTCAAAGGAATTCTCTGCAATTTTTTTGTATGCTCATCTAATCTTCAAAAAGTTTTCTACGTACTATTTTAATCAAATGAATTGTTAGAGGTTTGTTTTGACGTTGACTGTGTAAAGGGCATGTTTAAAAGAATTTTCTTCTGTAAGTACTCGAAAAAGTAATTTAATGTCTTTTGGTAGTATAAGAGTAAACTATTTGGAGGTTGGAGTTGAAGGGAGATAAGTGATTTGGTTTTTTTGTTTATTTATTTATTTATTCTATTATATATTTATAAAGACAATAAAGTCAATTACTTGTCAGAGTGGCCTTCCACTAAGGTTTTTAGTTGTGTTAATGTACGTGGCTCTGGCCTGCTACTTCATTAAAAAGTGGAAGACTATGCCGAGTTTGTTAATTTATAGTGGATAGCTGAATAGGCAATGCCATCAAAGAAGTTGTTCACCAGTCAACTTTTTATATTTTTCAGCAAAAGAATAATTAATTAAAAGAAATCTCAGAGTTTAGTAGAAGATAAAGGAAAAATGGGAAGAAAATTGTGTTTATATGTAACTTTATTTTACTAGATACATTTATATAAGGTTAAGGGATAGATGACAATTGAGGGCAAAATAGTAATTTCATACCTTGGAAGTGTTGGAAGAAAATTGTGTTTATATGTAACTTTATTTTACTAGATACACTTATATAAGGTTAAGGGATAGGTGACAATTGAGGGCAAAATAGTAATTTCATACCTTGGAAGTGTTGGCTACTATGTTACGATTCTTTGCTCTAAACTTTGGATGGGTAACGGGTTATGAATTGTAGGGACTCCTAGAAATTTCATTTTCTTCCATTGTAACTTTCATCATCAAAATCTTTCCACCAATAATTTCCTACCAATCATTGTGTAAAACATAAAAATTAGTTTTCTATACGTTAGATCAGATATTTACTATCATTGAATAACTAATATAAATCACGATAAACACTTAATTTTGTTAAATAGGTTCTAGATTCCAATCATAACAATAAGGTGTGTATTACCTAATGAAAAGCCACTACTATTTTCTCTTATAACAGTTTTGTTATTAAAAAAATTGCAATTAATATTGTAGCTCATGTTGCTAAATTTGAATTAAGAACAAAAGTAGTGTGACGTGAATTTTATTGTTAAAATGACTTTTAAGGTCTTAATGTATATATCATTTTAATAGAGCGTTGTTGCTACATTAAAAAAAGGTAGAACTTGAATGCAAAAAGACTTGGTCTTAATTTCTTAATGAATGGAATTAGATATAATGCCAGGTATTTTTACTAAAATCATACGTTTCGTGAATATATATANTAACCATTGAATTATGTCTATAGTACTATTTTATTCTCTGAATTTTTAACTTACACAATAATGGTCCTCAAATTATATAATTATTGTAATAATAATCTTTTGTCACAGATTGTTAAATATTTAATAGAAATAAGTAATTACAAAGTACACAGTTTATTAATTATGATTAAGAATGAGATTTCGAATTTTTAACTTACACATTAGATTATTGAGACTTATGCAATTATTGCAATAATGATATTTTTTTTTTACAAATTATTAAATTTGTAATATAAATGAATCTTGTGCAAAGCGTATGATTTAGTAATTATGGATAAAAATGAGATTATAATTTATAGAAGTAAATCATGCCCAATTATACATTTTTTCAGTAGCTATTTTCTATTAAAAAACTAATAATTTGTGAAAAAATGACTAATGTTATAATAATTACATAATTCATGAATCATTACTATGTAAATAAAAATTTGGTAAATAAAGTAATATAATAAATATAATTTAGGGATCATTACTATATTTAACCATACTTTAAAATTAAGTCATCTTTATGTTTTTGGGCATGATGAATAAATCAATATTCTTTCTTTTTATTCAGAAATAAAAAATCCAACTGATAAATAATAATCATAAAAAAGAATCGCCTCTCGAATTTAACTCTAGTGGTAATCACTTTAGTTTTTTTTTTTTTTCTCAATATCAATAAATTAAATTATCATCCTATAATCACCCAAAAATACGGCTGCAAAGTGTATCTCTAGCGGTCACTTATCATCCTCTAATCACTCAAAAATTAAATTTAGATTGTTATAAAACTCTTATCTAAAAACAATCATTGTCTTGTAAGATAATGCTTAATGTATCAAATTTTTTACTAAATTTTTAATATTAACATATGTGGTATGTGATTTGTCACAACTTAATTGGTGATAATGTTTAATTTATTTGTAGTAAGTTTTAGCACACTAATTGATTGGTGACAAGTTATATGCCACATGTGTTAGTACAAAAAATTCGGTAAAAAAATTAAGATGTGTAGTGTTGTTAGTACAAAAAATTCGGTACAAAAATTAAGATGTGTAGTGTTATTCTGTATTATATTGCTAACCAGATTATAAATACTCATCGAATAATCACATCGCAAAAAAGACTAAGAGTATTTTGAGCCCATTCATAGACCACTTATTAAGATGAACTTTTAAAACTAGTCCTTTCAATAATGACGGTTAATTATTTTGTATATAATTGGTAATTATTTTTAGAATAATTAGTTATTTTTTCTTTTAACATTTATCATTAGTATAAATTTGTTCTATCATTTTTGACTTTGTATTCTTGAATAATAAAGTTATTTTTCTTTCGCCACATCACTTTTGATTTAATTAGTATTCAAATGTCTCATAAAATGATAAATTAGTTATTCTTTTGTCTCATCAACTTTAACATGGTTAGAAAATCGTGAGCGAGACCAAATTGTCATTTTAATACTTTATAAACCTAAAATATAAATGCTCTTGCTATATTTTTTTTTATTGGGCATTTTTAAAATAACTAGTCTTTTATGATTAAATAAATAAAATAAATGAAAAAGTTAATATAACATCATTTTACATGGTTAAATATATGCATTTATATACATATATACACACAAATAAACAAAAACAAACCAAAAAGACATAATACAATATTTTTTACTCATACTTGATATATTTGCCATATTCGATTTAGTTTTTGTGGCAATTTTAGTATAATTTCGTTTTGGATATGAATTTACATCTAAAAAAAAAATACACCTTTTTTAGTTATATTTAACGATGTTTGAAAAAATGTTTATATTTTATTTCTTCTATTTGATTATATATATAAGAAAAGGAACAATTTGTCATTTTTTCTCATGTTTTTATACCCTCAGTATGTTTTTATCCTATCATTAGATTATTTTATATTCAAGTGTTCCTAAATGAGAAAAGAGTTTCCTTTTTGTCCTCTTAAACCAACACTGTTAGAAGACTTACTGGGCAAAGACCAAATAGTTATTTTCTTTCTAGAGAGTTTTTTTAATATGAATTTATGTAGGTTTTTTTACATGACTTCTAAAATAATTTAACACTAATAAATTAATACAAAATTTGCTCTATTAAGTCTATTTCTTGTTTATATATATATATATACATATAACTATATAAAAAATATTTTTTTTTACCTCTTTTTCATTTATTTCATTTATTTAGTCATAAAAAACTAGCTATTTAGAAATGTCCAATAGAAAGAAAACATTTATAAAAGATTTATTTAGGTCTTTAATAAGTGAAATGACTAAATGGTCATTGTCCAATATAAATTTTCTAACGGTGTTAGAGTTGAGGAGACAAAAAAAGAATAATTTTATCATTTAAAGGGTACTTGAATATAAAATCAAAAATAATAAAATAAAAGAAAAATAATTTTGTCGGAGTCACTTGAATACAAATTCATGCTATTCAAATTCATACTAATTATAATTTAAGGGGCAAAATGACCGATTCTTCTTATTTTTATAACTATCGATTATCCCAAAAAATGACTAGTCCTCAAAAAAAAACGTGATCCGAAGAGGTCATCTTAGAAATGCTAATAGACACACACGTAGTTTGACGTTTGGTTAGGAAACCATATTAGGCTTTGAATTAGGGATATTTTGGCCATTAAAAATTTGTATCTATATAATCGAAGGGAGAATATTGAGCAGGTTTTCGGGTTTTGTGTGGGAGAAAATGATAACCAAGGACCGACCAAAAACAATAATGATATTGTTGGTTTATGATTAGATTTGGATTTGTCTCTAGGAAAAAAATATAAGAATTTGTTATTCGGTTTAGTATTTCATATTTAAGTTCTTTCGAGTTTGGACGTAAATATCAAAATCTAATTACTGACTTATCCGATTCCTGATATGTCTATTTCAATTCAAATTGATCAACTTGTCAAAATAGGTATTTTGTTCACTCCTAAAATATAAATTGAAAAAGTTATGACCAAATGACTTATTTTGCGAAAAAATAACTCAAATCCAATTTTGGACCTTCGAAATGTCCGGAGGTTGGTCCTTGATCTATGATTTTGTTT
This sequence comes from Parasponia andersonii, assembly GCA_002914805.1. Taxonomy (NCBI): domain Eukaryota; kingdom Viridiplantae; phylum Streptophyta; class Magnoliopsida; order Rosales; family Cannabaceae; genus Trema; species Trema andersonii. The sequence goes on from JXTB01000090.1 coordinate 123,125, forward strand.
AAATTCATTTCATAATTTTTCAAATGTCATAGTTTATTATTTTAAAATTTTTGCCTCAGTTTTGGTCCCTATATATCTTCAATTAGAATTAAAAGGTAGCCGAATGTGATGTTTTAAGGTTCAAAACCAGACTAAGACAAAAGTACAATTCATGGACCAAATTTGAGATATTCTAGAATTCAAAAAACCAAAATGAAATTTGAGTTATTGTTTAAGGATTAAAAATAGGATAACCCAACTTTTAAATCACATACTATATGCTTTTTGATATTCTAATGTAATACGATACTTCATTTCCTGTTAAACAACATCTTTCACGTAGATAAACAACATTGCATTTATGCGACAAAGTTTAAAGAGACGAATTTCGCTTTTATATACAATACTATGGCAAAATCAATACTCGTCAGTCTAGGCCTTGTTTGGCATTTGTGTGACTGGGATAGGATTGGGATAAATAGGTAACAAGTGGCTATAGGATCAAACAATAGGTAGTGTCGTATTAGGCATTAGCTAACTTATTACCATTGGCGGAGCCACATGGCCCCAAGTGGAGGCCTTTGTCCCTACACAAATTTTAATATTTAAAATATCATCTATTCTTTTTTTTTTTTTTTTTAAAAAATAATAAAATATTCTAATTTTGTCTCCACAAAAAATTTACTTTTACGTCACTAAAATTTTGGTTTTCAATTTTCTCTGCATGAATCAAATCCGAATTAAAATAATATTTATTCTAATTTTTCGAGGCTTAAAGCTATTATGGATTTGTCGTATAACAAGAGTTGAGTCATATTTAAGGCCTAACATTTTTATGACTATAAGAATACTAAAAAGAAAATCTACAATAATGGTTTGTATGTTAGTTTGTTTTCTCTCTTGAGAATTTTCCTCGTGGCCACACGGGATGAAAGAACTGGTTCCACTTCCACTACTGCCAGCCAGTCATCGGACAAATTCAAAATAGCAAATAGTGTATACTTTAGGAAAGCAAAATTTGATAAACGACTTGTCGTTATAGTAGATAAAGGCGGCAAAGTTGAACGACAAAACGACATTTTCCTAACTTAAGAAGAACATGCCATTTCTGTTTAAACGAGTGTTATTGTAAGATCAACTGTCTTTTGCGTAGCCTTTCAGAAAAAATAAATTAAAAAAAAAACTGTTTTTTTTTGCGTATCGTAAATTGGATTGACCGTAAAATACATAGAGCGATCCAATATTTACAACCAGCCATGGAAACTGTCGATATAGAGGGACACGATTGTACATGAGCAAAATAATTAAAAGTAATCAGCACACCTTGGAAAAATGATAATTAAAAATAAGAGTTTCTCAAATGCATTAATAATACCTGTAACTTTGGGAAACTCGATAATTTTTAAAAGGGACATAGAGTACTAAGGAGAAATAAAAAAGGAGAGACAGATCTTGATTAGCTTATTAAACTCTCAGAATAAGCCATATGTGGTCTTTGCAAGTGTGCATTTATGAGCAAGTGAAAAAGTGCTTTCTAGTAATTGCGTTTTAGTGTTCTTGCTATCGTGCACTACTGTGGATATTTAAACATGATAATGTTATGTAACGTTACGTGTACTAAAATTTTTATCAAATTTTTAATACTAATATACGTCGATACATGTGATAGAGTTGAAAATATTCAATTAATGAATGTGATTAATTTATTTACGATAAATTTTAATAAATTAATTAAATAATATTAACTCAAATAATGTATGTGTTAATATTAAAAATTTGGTACCCATTTTAGTACACCTAGTATTATCCTTTAAATATTGCTGTTTTTTTGAAGCTTTTATCGGTTTTACAATTTGATGTCGTCTTTTCCAAGTCAATTCCATTTTTTTTTTATGTTATTGTCGTTTATAATATCAGGTAGTTATCATTTTTAACGTTACTGTCGTTTCTCCAGATGATAAGTAATATTTCCATTCAATGCCCCTTTTTTTCAGGCTCGTTTTTCCCGAGTTATATCGTTCTTAAATATTTTGTTGTTTTGCGCTAGATGTATATTTTTTTTTTCCCTCTTTATGTCGGTGGTAAGGTCAATCAAGTTCATGTCGTTTCTTGCGTTATTATTGTGTTCATTCTACATTAAATCAATTGGTAATCGTAGGTATTGCCGTTTCTCAAATTCATGTCGTTTTTGTGTTGATTTCATTTACTGAAGGGATGAAACGATTATCTTGTCTAGTTGATGTCGCTTATTCGTCTCTTTCTTTTTTTTTTTCTTTTTTTTTTTTTGGGTACTGTTTTTGTGTTGTAGGCGGTTAATGAAGTGATCATTCTTGACAAGTTGATGTCGTCTCAGATTATTTCAATTTTCAATTTAATCTACACTTCGTTTGGAGCTTGGATTCAGGGAGAACAGAAAATAAACAATGAGGAATTCTATTTTTTTTTTTTTTAATGTTTGGATTTTATCAAAAATAGAATAAAAAAATGTTATTCAGAAAGTTCTATTTAGAATAATTTTAGAGAATTAAGATAATAATAAAAAATTTATGAGTGAGCGCTGAAAATGAAATCTTATCGGATTTTAAGAAAATATTTTCTCCTTTTTTTTTTTTCTTCAATTTCCCTACTAATAATTCAAGTTCCAAATCCAAACATAACCTTAGTGTTTGTGTCGTTGACTTATGTGATTGTCGTCTGTTTTTTTGATGTCGTTTTTCATGGATTCCGACATTCCGTATTTTCCTATTTATATATTATTTTTATGTTGTTGTTGTTTGTCAGGTCGATGTTGTTGCAGCGTTTCACGTCGTTTCTCATTCAAAGTCAACCACTTTCTAACACCTACATCCTTCTGACTGAGAGCTCACTCCTCTTCATCAATGGCGGCTACACAACCCCTCTCTCACTCCCAATTCCTCCCCAAAACTGTACTAACTCGCTCATTGAGCCAGAACCCTTTTTCCCATGTTCCATTTCTACCCCTGAGATCCTCCCTTAAACCTCTAACTCTTAGAGCTGTGCTCTCCCAAAATCCCACAAAAACCTCAGCTCAAAACCCCGGAACCAGCCCATTCAACCACTGTTTCAGCAAATCCTCAGATGGGTTTCTTTACTGTGAGGGTGTTAAGGTTCAGGACGTCATGGATACTGTGGAGAGAAGGCCTTTCTACCTTTATAGTAAGCCTCAAATCACCAGGAATGTTGAGGCCTATAAAGAGGCTTTGGAGGGCTTGAGCTCCATTATTGGTTACGCCATTAAAGCCAACAATAATCTCAAGATTTTGGAGCATTTAAGGCAGCTGGGTTGTGGCGCTGTGCTTGTCAGTGGCAATGAGCTGAGGTTGTCCCTTCGAGCAGGGTTTGACCCCACCAGGTATAAACATGCCCCTCATGTGTTTGTGTTTATGCCTACTATTTCTTAGCATTTATTCCAGGCAGTTTTATGTGTAGTTTTTTGCTTGCCCTGATATGCATTATTTATAGAAATTTTACTAACGGTCTTCTAAGTTTGAGGTGCATATGAGAGCATTATTTGTAATTGTTTGAACAGATGTATCTTTAATGGGAATGGGAAGTTGTTGGAGGATTTGGTTCTTGCTGCGCAAGAAGGCGTTTTTGTCAATGTTGATAGTGAATTTGACTTGGAAAATATTGTAGCTGCTGCAAGAATTGCTGGAAAGAAGGTTAATGTCCTACTCCGGATCAATCCAGATGTGGATCCTCAGGTATACAATCTCCTGTTAATGGCATCCATATTCTTTATGAAGTAGGGTTGTTTATTGTTTAATGGAAAGCTGGGTGTAGGTTAGGGCAAAAGTTTTAAAATAAAAACCAAAACTTTGAGTTTTATTAGCTGTTGCAATGCTTGAGCTAATATCCATTAAAGGGAAAGGAAGGTTCTTATGTAGCTCTTAAGTTGTGATAACTGATTACCTTAATTTTTACACTTAGAACCGTAGTCAGAAAGAAAAACATCAATTTGTTATTTCCTTTTAGCAAATTGAATCAGAAAATATGGTTTACATTTCTTATTTGGAAGGTCTCATAATATTTAGAGGGAGAGGGTAAAAAATGTACTGGTCCCAATCAGTTGTTAGTAATTCAACCTGCAAACTAAAAACTGAGTTCAAACTATGACTAACCTGCCCTGCTCCCTCTGAAACACGCACCAACGCTGATTCTTTTGTGTCAATAAGGTATTTCAGATGCCGCAGAGCACCATGAGAACCATGCAAATGGAAAGGTACCTTAAGTGCATACATAACCAGTATCAGCCCAGGTTCTTAAAACTAATTAACCAATTAACAAGTAGCACGACTACCTCTGGTATCAAGCATATGTCAATTTGTCTGCTAGTTAGGGAGGGATGCATTGCTTTAACTCCACTGGATAACCCATCAATTTAACAATTCCAATGCCATGATAAGCACTATGTGAAGAATTGAGAAGATTTTAGCAACAGCAAAAGGGAGAATCAGGAAATAAGTTAACTAAAACTTTTTTTTTGGGCTAAATAAGGTAACAAACCTTGTATGCAAATATCAGGCTAAATAAGTCAACAGACCTTGTATGCAAATATCATGTGAAAAACATTGCAGAAAATTTGTACCTCAATATATGCTAAATTTATTGCTCGTTGTGCTTCCTCAATGGCAGTATCAAACTAAAAGTCTCGTCCATCAGTAAAATACCATTGTCTAATGTTTTGGGGACCCTGACAACAGCCACCTTTAGCCGTCTTCTACGGCACTGAAAGGAAAAGGAGAAAAGTAGGAAATGAGACCTATAGAGATGGAAGGCAAGGTCACGAGAAGAAAAAAGGAAACGGTTTAGAACTGCAGCAAGGAGGTTGAAGTAGTTTAACACCTCCAATAACATGATAGTGGCATGGCCAGTTATATGGCAGTATGTTACTTTCTAACTTCTAGCAGAGCTGATAAAAGACATGGACATATAAATACGAGCTGAACACCAAACTTATAGCAGAATACATTCAATCAGCGGGAATGCATTTTATTATTTTTAATTGTGAATACAGCACTTACACCAAGTAAGTTTAAAACAAATTATATGAAAGAAATTTAAATCCCAAAACATTTCTGCTTTGAGTAATTATTCACATGTGACCTTAGCTATAAATGCATCTAGAGTATGGAAAAGTGTGGAAAATGGAAAACTTGAAGACAAGTTAGGAAATGGATACAAGCGCAATAACCTCATTGTGTATTGCATTTGCTCCAGCATGAGTGCCATTTCCTCCCAACACAAAAAGCAGGTTGATTCCTCCTTCCTGATTTCAATAGTATATGAATCAGAACTTTGGATATGGTCTCTAATTTTATATATTTATTATTTTTTATGTACTTGTCCTCCCTCTGAGCGAGCCCTACAATCTTTTGGAGGCATGAAACTCTAATATATTGCTAGCTAGGTCTCATGAAGAATCGAACCCCAAACCTCATGGGAGCAAACCATGGCCTGACCACTCAAACTTTCAATATGGTCTCTAATGATCATATTTGTAGAAGCAGGGTGCTCATAAGTGAACCATTACAACATTTTCATTTTCATGTGCAACTCCCCTTGATTTCTACGTCTGTTTTTCTCAGGTTCATCCGTATGTTGCCACTGGGAATAAGAACTCTAAATTTGGTATTAGAAATGAGAAGCTGCAATGGTTTCTTGATGCTGTGAAGGCACATCCTGAAGAGCTGAAACTTGTTGGGGCCCATTGCCATCTTGGATCCACTATTACCAAGGTATTTTAATAATCCTGCAGTCCATTAAGTACATGATGTAAATTTCAATTTGTATTAGGTAAGTGCTAATGATCGGATAGTTCTGTACAAGTTTCTTGTGCAATCTTCATATTATGACTAGGTTATTAGCAGAGAAACAAGAAAAAGATATTATGACAAGGTTTTCAATGCTAATTAAGCAGGTTATTGTAGAGATATTCCCTTTTTTTCTTTTCCTCTAGCTCTTATGAGAAAAAGGCGTACAATTCTTTTTAAGTTTTTTATTTTAATATTTCCAGGTGGACATATTCAAGGATGCTGCTGTTCTTATGGTTAACTATATTGATGAAATTCGAGCTCAAGGTTTTGAAGTTAATTACTTGAACATTGGAGGTGGACTTGGGATAGATTATTATCATGCTGGTGCTGTCCTTCCAACTCCCAGGGATCTCATTAATACCGTAAGGGCCATTTCTGAGTTGTGTTTCCATTTTATGTGAACCATGAAGTACCCAAGTTATGCAGTTATGGCTGATTAGGTAATTTATCAAAGCAGTGTCAGAAATAGAGTTCTTGTATCCTGCAGTTGACGCGTGATACATATTTTCTTTGCCTCCTAGTTGGACATTGCAATGAAGAGAACTAATAATATTTCTCCTGTTGAGATTTACAATAATAAAATCTCATCCTTTTGTTTAACATTGACTTTTAATTTAGGTTCGGGAGCTGGTCCTTTCAAGAAATCTTAATCTCATAATCGAACCTGGGAGATCACTTATTGCAAATACTTGCTGCTTGGTTAATCGGGTAACAGGTGTTAAAAGTAATGGAACAAAAAATTTCATTGTGATTGATGGCAGCATGGCTGAACTTATTCGTCCAAGTCTTTATGATGCCTATCAGGTAATATTCCTAATGTAATTTTCAGGGTTTTTTTTTTAAAATATAAATGTTATTTATATTTTACATATTGAGGTTATGGACGTTCTTCTCTTTATCATTGTCGAAACTCATTCCAGAATTACATTATTTCACTTGGCATATTGATCTAATACATTGTATCAGCCAGTTGCCATATTAGTGGCTCTGGGTGCTTGTGCCCTTCTTTCAATCTTGTTTTACTTTCCCTGGTACCTGGATCTTCTTTGACCTGTGGTGCTTTGGTTGCAGCACATCGAGCTGGTTTCTCCTACACCACCTGGTGCTGAGATCTCAACTTTTGATGTGGTGGGCCCTGTGTGTGAGTCTGCTGATTTCCTGGGAAAGGAAAGAGACCTTCCAACTCCACCCAAGGTAAAAAGTCTTGGCCCTAAAGCAAAATGATTCATAGTCGCAATTGTAATTTCCCATTGCTTTCTGAATTATCCAAAAAATTTGCCTCACTTTATGGTATTTGGAAGAGAACATGATTTATAATCATCTTAGTTCTGAAGTTTAAAATCTTTTATTCTTAGGAGTTTCTTTCTTTTTCTTGGCTTAGTTCTGACACACAGTTTCACTTTGCAGGGTGCTGGTCTGGTTGTTCACGATGCAGGTGCTTACTGCATGAGCATGGCATCGACTTATAATCTCAAAATGCGTCCTCCTGAGTTCTGGGTATGGAACTATAACTTTAGAATCATGTTTAATCACACCTGACCCCCCATACCACTTGGCTAATATAAATTTGGACCTATGTTTAAGTCCTGTTTTCTTTTAAAATTTTCAATTTTAGAAACTTCATTATGTAAAAATTGAAAAGCATTATAAATGCCGATGTTGTACGTGGAAATTTCAGGAAATATATTTCGCTATGAATTAGTTTACAGTTTCTGTTCATGTGTACTAAATGTGAATCTGTGTAATTCTCATAGGTTGAAGAAGATGGATCACTGGCCAAAATCCGACACGGGGAAACTTTTGAAGACCATGTTCGATTCTTTGAGGGTCTTTGATTTCTGACTCTTGAACATTCATTTTGATTTCCGGTTTGCTTTCATTTGCACTTGATGTTTATTTCTTGTTAGAAACTCTGAGTTGTTGCTCTGAATCCTGTTAGATGATTATTCAAAAGAAAATTTGAAAAAAAAATGATAAGAGTGACAAGCTTTCCTAAATCTATTTAGCAGAGTGAGTACCAAAGGAAAACATATTATTACCTTATGTTAAGTAACTCTTTAATCAATTATAACTGGTCATTGCTAGACCAGCAATTTAAGCACTTTGTGGCAAACTCGATTTCAGCCTTGTCAATAATGACAACTACATAATAATGGTCTCTTCAACAAAGGTGTGAATATCTAGTCTGTAATCAGCATGAAAATGAAAATGAATTGTCTCTCTCCCTCTTTTTTTTTCATGTAATATATATTTTTTTTCATGTAATATTGTACATTATAGAGGCTTTTAAATGACTTGATTAATCCTTCGGCCTTTGGCTGGCTATAATCATCTCATTTAGTAATAGAAACCAAATATTTAATGACGTGTAGAAAGAGTAACTATGGTATTGGGTTGGTAAGTGTTTCAAGATATCACTTTTTGAGGAAATTAGAATTTTTAAAAGACATTTTATTTTGGGAGGAAATTTGTTTACCACAAGGTTATACTTACTACCATTTTTTTTTTTTTGAATGAACTTACTACCAGTTTTTGGTGCTCTGAGTTTTTAGTAAAAAGCTTGTTAGGAGTATTTAACATCCTTTTTGCCCTTTTGTTTCCCTCTTTTTTCAAAGTGATCGAGTTTTATTCAAACATATTTTTGGAATAGAGCTGCTAATTTTCATAAATGTTTTAAGTAAAATAATGGAAGTCAGAAGCCTAGATAACTGTTTTCGGCCAATTGTTATTTCAAAATTGTGATTCATTGGAAATGGGTTAGTCCAAAACTTTTGCAAGTCGGCTAATATAAGTGTTGATGTTGACCCTAAAGTTTGTCACCCATATTCGAGGCAAACAAGAGTGCATTAAAAGGCCACTGCAATAGATTAACAAAGCCCCGGTTTAATTATCGTACTTCTATGCAATTAAACAGCAAGCTACTCCATGCCCCTAAACTTTTTTACATTAATAAACATATATAAAACCATCAATTCATTACTACCATTGTTTTCTTCTTATTATTATTATTATTATTATTATTATTATTATTAGATAGCTTTAAATTCCTGGTCAACGTCCACTAACTTACTTTGTTGTAAAATCATTTGACGAAAAAAAAAAAAAGCGGGTATGTGATTTATATAATTCCTAACTTGCTTCTGTAAATCATACGTAGCTCACCAATATGATAAGGTAACTAATTTATTTGGAATTAATCCTATTTCTTACTGACAATCCTTGTCAGTTTTTTAAGTCAAACAAAATGACTTGTTTTTTTTCCCCCCGAAAAGAAGCTTAGCTTACACAATCTCAGAAGTTAATCCTGATATTTTTGAGAAATTTCAAGAACTAAATAATGGTAAAGAAGAGCTTCTCATTTTCGACATCCTTTCAAATAGAGTTTGTACCATAGATTTATCACAGCTGCAATTTTTGACTAAAATGGTAGAGCTTGTGTAAGTTACTTTGACATGAAATATTCCCAAATAAGCTCCGATTATGGATCAAACATATTCCAATTGGTTGGTTCCCCAAGTAAAGGAATGGAGGTTGATATTCATTCTTGTGTTTCACTTTAAAAATATGATTCTTCTTCTTCTTCAGGTGATAGTTTTCATGTCCGTACAGAGCAGATTCAACAAACAATCACCAAATGTGACATTTTTTCTTTTATGGTGAAAAGGGAACCAACGATGGGATATATTTCTTTTGTGAAATAGAAAATAATTAATTAGACCTATTAAATTATAAATTGAAAAAAAATGTATTTTATTTTTACATTTTAATCCTTGTCCTTTGGTCAAATTTAAAAGACTCATGAGATAATTGGGTAAAATAATTTTGTGTCTTTCTGTGATCATAGATAAATTGGACCACAAAAGAATAATACAATATATGACAAAGAATATGTACTAGATAACAATTAAACAGTGATCTTATGGGACGTCTAAAGTGACACAAAGAATAATCTTTCTATATGAGTACACAATCTAAATAATGACATGTAAAATCTTTTGAATGCTAATGAAAAATAATATTATTATGTACTATGATTGGGAAAAAAAAACCTAAAACAATAACACCATTTGACACCAAGTATTATTGACCCTAATTATTATATTACATGAAAACTCCCACATACATTGTTTCTTATGTGGTTGTTGATACATCTATTTTATAAGAATAGTGACATGTTTTGTTTTTTTTAGTATGGCTCGATATGACTTGGTTTTGTTTTATCCAAAAAAAAAAAAAAAGGATTTGGTTTTGCATTACGTTTGTTTTTGCGTTTGTTTTTCTTTTGAACTAGGCTTAGGGTCTTATTTAATATAGAGAAAATACAATAACTCACTCTTTAATTTATGTTAAAATTATAGTAATACCAACTAGATCCAAATATTTATGCTAACACCTCCTATCATTTGAAAAAATGATACTGCTAGACTCTCTGTTTTATGTCGTGACACCTATTAGATAAAAATATTTAAACTAACACCATGTAAAATTCGAAAAATTTACACAAGCATTCTTTCCACTAGTCATAATTGATTAAGATTTTATTTCTGAGCATTAAACTTTTATTTAATTGGGAATTATTTCTATCAAAATAATTCAAATTAAAAGAATAACGTAACTGGATGATGAAAATTTTATTTATTTATTTATTTTTTTGTTGAGGCTAGGAATGTCTAATTATTTTTCTGTCAATAGATATTATTGTAATTTCGCCATAAAACAAATACATTGTGTCAATATAGCTTCAGATGACTATGTTCGCACTCCTAAAGACATAACGGCATCCTTTATTCCAAAATTCTTTTTATTACATATATAACCTTATGTTGAAAAGACCAAAATATACAAGTATATAAAACCCTATAATAATTAAACTTATGGTATACACCCCACGATATCTCCAATCTCTATTCTAATGATTTTTATTTTGAAAATTTTCTTCATCCATTGAAGAAGATAACAATGAAGGGTTACAATGAATATATTTAGCTTAGAATCCAAACTAGTATATGCTTATAAATTTTGTCAGACATATATTTTGTGCGTGAGGGGAGCCTAAGGATTGAGCTTGAAAGCGAAATGAAGTATATTATGAAGAAATTTTTTTAAATTGGAATTATTTATCATTGTTCATTGAAAAGAAAAGAAAAAAAAGTATATGCATATGCGTTCCACAACTCAGTGGGACTAATCGTGCAGATGTTGAGATGATCCTGATAATATCATCGTCACAATTAGTGAATGGATCCTATTTCTTATATATATATGGTGAACTTTTGATGGGTACTTTTATTTTTTCTCTATAGATAGGTAAATCTGATCAATTTAGAAATAACTTATAATAACATGTCATTTGATTCAATTTATTAATTACTAATGTATTTTATTTTTTCTTTTATAATTTAAACTTTAAAGTATAATTATTTTTACTTACCTTTAATTGAAATTATATGTACCATTATAAATTCAATATTTCTCCAAATTTCTTTTTCACTAATAAAAGATAAATTCCAAGGAAGGCATAATTTTTATATTAGGAATATGTTGTTTTTTTTTTCCTACTAAAAAAAAACTATGATACCCAAAATCTATTAAAAAAAACATGACGTTGGCTCTTTATTTAGTATATATAAATTGTGAAAAGCTTAAAATTTATACACATTTTAATTAATTAAAGAACCATTAGTTTTATTTTTCTTCATAATTAATTAAACGAAATGAACAAAAAAAATATATACATAAAGAATAATATTGAAAGAAAATTTGTATACAAAAAACTTTATATATGAATTAGCTTAAACTTTGTATGTCAATTAATTTCTATTTTTAAAAACTTTTGATAAGATTAATTATTAAATATACCTCCTTTTTGAGGACTTTAAATAAAAATAAAAATAATAAATAATAATAAAAAAGAAAAATCGATTAACTCATCAGATTATCTATCTTTTATGTTTTAAATAACTTTCTATATTTATATATGTATTAATTGCACTAATTTTTTTTATAAAATTACTAATATTATTATAACCATCAGATTAACATCCAATAATCTAAATTAGAGCACCTATCCATGGAGCAAAAACAAAAATCTCCATTGAAACCTCACCTATAAATATATATATATATATATATATATATATATATATATAACAACATATCTATTTAATTTCTAGCATAATGTTTGTATAAGTATACTATATAGCAATTTAACTCATATCTATAACACCGTGTCTATTTAATTCTCAGAATGTTGTATTTAATTTTTTCTCTTTATTTTCATGAATTACCACACTTGTTATTTCTTTGCTATATTTTTTTTTTCAATTACTCAATTAAAAATAATTTGCCATTGTAGTTGTTATATATAATATTCCCTCCCTATGTTTTTATTTTGTATCTAAGGAGATATATAAACTCCTATTATTAGAAAATAAAGGGAGGATTATAAACTTTATTTGATATTTGAAAAATATCGATAAAATCAAGAAGTTGGATTGACTAATTGTTTATAGAATTATTTTTTAAAGCCTATTAATGACTCTAGAGGTGCCAAAATGAATTACATTAATAAAGAGTACACAAGGAGACATTTATTTTGATAAAGTGGGTTGGTATAAGTGGTAATAGTAGACACTATTTGGGATCTCGATCCTAAATTTGAGTCAAACCGGAAGTAAGCGTTAAAACATATTATCTTTAATGAGATGTGAAAAGTTAGAGATTGAGTTATAGTAAATATTTTCTTTTAATTTATAATAAATAGAAGTTATTAGTTAAGTCTCACTTTTTCAAAAAATAAAAGTATATTAATATTAAAAATTCAAATTTTAAAAGATTCAACTAAGTTAGTTTATAATTGAGATGTCTTTATGTTATTTAGGGTGCAAATATAGCTCTCCTGTAGTTTCCCATTTGATGCATAAAATACTAATTTTCTATTTTTTGAAGCTAATTAGCTGGAGTCTTTTAATTCAATAACTATACCAACATCTTTAATTCTTAAAGGACCCACACCATAGGCAACATATCTTTGTCTACAATCTACCTTCTTCCTCTAATTTTCTATTTTTCCTTCGGTGCATCGACCATTTATAACATAATATATCTTGACATAAAATGATATACACGAAAATTTTAAAAAACTAAAATGTTATCACGAGATGCACCATCTAATGTAATGAGAATGACACGGACGGCTGAGATCACATCCCCTTTGGATTTAACATAATGTGCCTGTTGGAGTAATTAAGATGGCCAAGTCAGAGCAAACACCAACCAAAAAGCCAGAGATGCTAGACGCATTTTTTTTGGGTGCTACGTGGACGGTTGAGATTTAATCTGATAACTTCTTGTGGATTTCCCGCCTTTCAGGCATATAAGCACACAGCTTCGGGAAATTCGCTAATTCGTTGGGGTCCATCTGCTAAGTTGGATAATATGTTTTTTCAATTACGTAATTACCCTTAAATGTCGCTTTTAATTGCGAGAATAGCCTTGCTTTAATTTTATTGTTATTATTACGTCAATAATAATGAGAGTTATGACGAATGAGACCATGTTTTTTCACCTGCTGAATTTTGGGATTGATTTTATTTTCTTTTTTTAATTAAAAAGAAGTAATTTTTTTCCACAATTTTCAATTTTGTTTATGTGGTTTTGAATTTCTTTACTCGTAAATTTTCAATTCTTTTATTTTTATCATTTTGTTTTACTAATTCTCTAATTTCTATCGTGTTTTCTGTCTGAAATAAGAACGTTGAAAAAGTGTGTTCAATTTGCGTAACGTATAATTCATATTGGTAATTATAGTATTATCACCACATTTGGTCATAGATAATTGATGCATTATTTTAGTAATAAAAAGTTTAGGCAGTAGAAAAGAATAAAATTTGAATATCGTAATCAACGATCTTTTATTTTTTTTAGATATCGTTTTCATAACTTAAGTCTTTCTTTTCAACTTATATTATTCGGTAACGTCATTCCATCCCTACTGATCTAAAAGTTTTTTAATAAACTTCATGAAAATATATTATGTGTCGTTGACCTCAACATTGTTTTTACTATAAGCTATTCACATAGTAATAAGTAATACGATGCTTTCATCTATTCTGGTGTACGAGAAAGAAGACATTAACTTGAACAAAATTAATTAACTTACCTACATTCGTTGATGTGCTACTTAATACTTCCAAGTCTTAAATTTGTTTCCAATGAAGTGAGGCTTCAATTAATTAATGGAAATTGCAATTTTTACAATTGTTTATTGTATATTACCTATCAGTGTGTTTGTCTTCAAAAATATCTCTTCCTTCCCTCCATTAGAAATTTTTGCTTTTTTTTTTCTTTATAATTTCGTTGTAATAGGTCTTTCTGCATATGGGAAGACATTTTACTATATATTTAGCTTTATGGATATTTTATCCCACTTAATTCTAGATTTGTATAGATTTTGTCATGTTTTATGTTTTTTATAAGTTTTTTATTAGTATTCTTTTAAATTTGAAACTTTTAAGAGCTAGATCTAAATACTTTTATTCTGTTGCATTTATTAATGGGCGTCTTCGAAGATTTGTCGTGGAATTTATTGATGGATATCTAGAAGGATCTGCTGTGGTGTATACTAATGGATGCCTTTAATGGATGAACTGATGGCTCTAAGGGTTGGTTTGAAACTTACGGTCTTTAGAGTGTCAAGCGGTGGAACACGGTTTGGCTCTGTGTACAAGCCGTGTTTAATACACGGTGAAGAGAAAAAAAAAAAAAATAGCCAATTAATATACCGTGTACAAAACGTGTACAAAACGTGTGAAGAGTTGGAGAGGGTTGGTTATCTCAAACCTATAAATAGGGACCCTATTCCTCATTTATTTTCATCCCCAGAGAAGTGAGAAAAACCAATTATAGTGAGAGTAAAATAGAGAGATTTTATTCTTTGAGAGTTAGAGAAAAAATACAGTTTTTCTCTTGGGTGTATTCGGGGTCTGGGTGTGAGGAGTGCTGAGTGAGTGTTTGTAAATACTTGTAAAATTTCTTTTCTCCCTATAGTAAAGATCTGCAGCAGCTCCGTGGACGTAGCCAAATTGGTGAACCACGCTAAATTTGTGTGTCCTATTTATTTATTTATTTCGGCATTATTTTTCATATTTATTTTATCACTTCCACTATTGTGTGTTTATTGGGAAGGTTATTCCCTAACAACTGGTATCAGAGCGAGGTTCGATTTTAGTGGGAGCGATGGCCGGAGGTGAAGGATCAGGACCCGGAATTGACAAATTTGACGGTGCAGACTTCTCGTACTGGAGATTGCAGATTATTGATTATCTGCATAGTAAAAAATTGCATCAGCCTCTATCGGGGAAGAAACCGGAGAAGATGGAGGACGACGACTGGCAACTCCTTGATCGACAAGTGTTAGGCGTGATCCGATTAACGCTAACGAAGAATATTGCTCATAATGTGGCAGAGGCGAAAACCACAACAGAGATGATGAGCATCCTGTCAGACATGTATGAGAAGCCGTAGGCAAATAACAAGGTACATTTGATGAAAAAGTTGTTTTACTTAAAGATGGGAGAAGGTGCTTCAGTTGCAACTCATATCAATGAGTTCAACACGATCGTTTCTTAGTTGACGTCCGTCGAAATTAATTTCGACGATGAAGTACGTGCTATAATACTTCTAGCGTCTCTACCAACCAGTTGGGAACCAATGAGGGCTGCGGTTAGCAATTCTGTTGGCAAAGGAAAGCTGCAATTCAATGATGTTAGAGACCGAATTTTGGCAGAAGAAGTTCGCAGAATTGATTCGGGTGAAGGCGCATCATCAAGTTCTGCCCTAAATCTCGAGAACAGGGGCAGAAGCAGCGAAAAGAATTCTAACCAAGGTCGTGGCAGATCCAAGTCAAGGAATGGAAGAGACAAGTCCAGATCTGGAAGAAGAATGGAGTGCTAGAATTGTGACAAGACTGGCCACATAAAGAAGAATTGTAGAGCACCAAGGAAAGACGACAGCAGAAACGATGCGAATGCCGTAACTGATGAGGTACAAGATGCTTTACTATTATCTGTAGATAATCCAATTGACTCTTGGGTCTTAGACTCTGGAGCTTCATTTCATACCACTGCACACCGTGATGTATTAGAGAATTATATCGCTGGTAATTACGGAAAGGTTTATCTAGCCGATGGAGAACCTTTAGATATTGTTGGTATGGGTGATATCCGTCTGAAGATGTCAAACGGATCGGTGTGGAAAATCCAGAAGGTAAGGCATGTACCTAGACTGATGCGGAACCTTATATTGGTAGGACAACTTGACGAGGAAGGACACAATATGACTTTTACTGGTGGCTCGTGGAAGGTTAGCAAAGGAGCCATGATTGTTGCTCGAGGAAACAAAACTGGAACTCTCTATATAACTTCCAGTTGTAGAGATATTTTGGCGACCGTCAATGCTAAAGTTAATTCAAGTCTATGGCACTGTAGACTTAGGCATATGAGCGACAAGGGAATGAAGATAATGCTGTCAAAAGGAAAGCTACCGGAGCTGAAGTCAGTTAAGCATAACCTATGCGAAAGCTGTATCTTTGGCAAGCAAAAGAGGGTGAGCTTTTCGAAAAGTGGAAGAGAACCGAAAGCAGCAAAGTTGGAGTTGGTTCATACAGACGTGTGGGGGCCATCTTCTGTGACATCCCTTGGAGGCTCAAGATATTATGTGACATTTATTGATGATTCGAGCAGAAAGGTATGGGTTTATTTTCTGAAAAATAAATCTGATGTTTACGATACTTTTAAAAAGTGGAAGGCCATGGTTGAAAATGAGACTGATCTAAAAGTGAAATGCTTGCGGTCTGATAACGGAGGAGAATATGATGATGACGATTTCAAGAGGTATTGTGCCAATAATGGGATCAAGTTCGAGAAAACCATTCCAGGGAAACCTCAACAGAATGGTATTGCTGAAAGAATGAACAGAACCCTGAATGAACATGAAAGGAGCATGAGATTGCACGCAGGGTTGCCAAAGACATTTTGGGCCGATGCAGTTAACACCGCTGCATATCTTATCAACAGAGGACCATCAGTACCATTGGACTTCAGAATACCAGAAGAGGTCTGGAGTGGTAAAGAGGTAAACTTTTCTTTCTTGAAAGTGTTTGGTTGTCTATCTTATATTCATATAGACCCTACCAATAGAAGTAAACTTGATCCTAAGTCTAAAAAATGTTTCTTTATTGGTTATGGTGATGCTGAGTTTGGTTATCATTTCTGGGATGACCAAAATCGGAAGATCATCAGAAGCAGGGATGTCATATTCAACGAGGAGGTGATGTACAAGGACAGATTGTGCACCAGAGCTGATAATGTATGTCCTGAAGTAAAAAAGGCTGGGGTAATACCATTGAATGACATCCCAGTAGACGGCCAGAAAGATCAAGAAGTTATAGCACCAGCGATAGACCCACAGACCCCAGTGGGTGAACTCAGAAGATCTTCCAGAACAATTCGACCTCCTCAGAGATATTCTCCGGCACTGCATTACATTCTACTGACTGATAAAGGCGAGCCAGAGAGTTATGAAGAAGCGGTGTAGAATGATGAGTCAATCAAGTGGGAGTTAGCCATGAAAGATGAGATGGAGTCACTGGCGTCCAATCAGACATGGGAACTGGCCGAACTACCAGAAGGAAAGAAGGCATTACACAACAAGTGGGTGTACCGAATAAAAGAAGAACATGATGGTAGCAAACGGTATAAAGCAAGACTTGTTGTCAAAGGCTTTCAACAGAAGGAAGGCATCGACTACACCGAGATTTTCTCTTCAGTGGTCAAATTGACCACTATCAGAACAGTACTTGGGTTGGTGGCTAAAGAAGACTTGCATCTAGAGCAATTAGATGTCAAGATGGCATTTCTTCATGGTGACCTGGAGGAAGAAATTTACATGAAACAGACATAAGGTTTTGAAATACGAGGGAAGGAGAGAATGGTGTGTAAACTTCAGAAGAGCCTGTATGGCCTGAAACAGGCTCCAAGACAGTGGTACAAGAAGTTCGATGCATTTATGAGTAACAATGGTTACTTGTGATGTCAGGCAGACCACTGCTGTTATGTGAAGAGGTTTGACAATTCTTATATTGTTCTACTTTTATATGTAGATGATATGTTGATTGCTGGAGCTAATATGGAGGAAATTGATAAGCTTAAGAGAGAATTGTCAATGGAGTTTTCTATGAAGGATTTGGGAGCTACAAAGTAAATCCTTGGGATGAGGATTTCTAGAGCAAATAGAGTTTTAAAGCTATCTCAAGAGGAGTATGTGAAGAAGGTGCTTAGCAGATTCAACATGAATGGTGCAAAGCCTGTAAGTACTCCTTTGGCTAGTCACTTCAAACTAACCAAGTAGCAGTCACACTTAACAGAGCAGGAGCGAGCTTATATGGCCAAGGTGCCTTATTCTTCTGCTATTGGCAGTCTTATGTATGCTATGGTGTGCACCAGACCGGATATAGCACATGCAGTGGGAGTTGTGAGCCGATACATGAGTAATCCAGGAAAACAGCACTGGGAAGCAGTGAAGTAGATTCTCAAATACTTGAGAGGTACTAGTAATATGTTACTGTGCTTCAAAAAGTCAGATATGGGTTTACAAGGCTATGTAGATACTGATATGGCTGGTGATATAGACGGCAGGAAGAGTACTACTGGATATGTATTCACATTAGATGGTACAGCGGTTAGCTGGGTCTCAAAGCTACAAAAGATTGTCGCTCTATCTACTACTGAAGCAGAGTATGTTGTTGTGACAGAAGCAAGCAAGGAGTTGATATGGTTGCAGAGTTTCTTGGAGGAACTGGGTCAGAATTATGAGAAGAGCACTTTGCATTGTGACAGTCAAAGTGCTATTCATCTGGCAAAGAATCCTGTTTATCATGCTCGGACAAAGCATATACAGGTTCGGTATCACTTCATACGCTCAGCTTTGGAAGATGGAGTCTTGGTGCTAGAGAAGATTCCAGGAAGCAAAAATCCTGCTGATATGTTAACGAAGACTGTGACTATTAACAAACTGAAGCTGTGTTCGGCTTCAACTGGCTTGCAAGAGTAATAATGAGGAGATGAGCTGTTGTATTGATCAAGTATGAAAACATAATTGAAATTAGTCTTCAAGTGGGAGATTGTCAAGCGGTGGAACACGGTTTGGCTCTGTGTACAAGCCGTGTTTAATACACGGTGAAGAGAAAAAAAAAAAAAATAAATAGCCAATTAATATACCGTGTACAAAATGTGTGAAGAGTTGGAGAGGGTTAGTTATCTCAAACCTATAAATAGGGACCCTATTCCTCATTTATTTTTATCCCCAGAGAAGTGAGAAAAACCAATTATAGTGAGAGTAAAATAGAGAGATTTTATTCTTTGAGAGTTAGAGAAAAAATACAGTTTTTCTCTTGGGTGTATTCGGGGTCTGGGTGTGAGGAGTGCTGAGTGAGTGTTTGTAAATACTTGTAAAATTTCTTTTCTCCCTATAGTAAAGATCTGCAGCAGCTCCGTGGACGTAGCCAAATTGGTGAACCACTCTAAATTTGTGTGTCCTATTTAAATATTTATTTCGGCATTATTTTTCATATTTATTTTATCACTTCTACTATTATGTGTTTATTGGGGAGGTTATTCCCTAACATAGAGGTGGTGGAATTTGTTAATTAGCTTTTTGCTAGACTTATTCTCACACAAGTTAGTTATGATATTATTTTTTTCCCTCTCGGTAGGGTGCTCTTTTTTAATCATTTATTCGTTATTTGTATTTGATAGTACTATTTAATCAGCTTTTAATATAATTACACGAGGAATTTCAATCAAAAAAATGATCTTCATCTAAAAAATACAAAAAAAAAAAAAGATTTAGATCTATTTAGATTAAAGTCTACGTAGAGTTAAAAAACCCATTAGATCGTACTTTATGGTTGCTAAAAGGGATAAATACATCACTTTTAACATTTGGAACTGAAATTCAAAACTACTGATCATAAATCTAAAATAATTCATTCTCATCTTCAAGCGTTATTTTCTTAAAAAAGAATTAAAAATGAAAATGTTGCATATTTAGAAATGGAGTAATACGAGTATTAGTAGAACTCTTTCATTTAATGCCATATATTTCCTTGGTGTATATTAGTTGTTAGCTAGTTGTACACGGTCTTGTATTTTTCTTTTTTTGTTATGCCTGTTTTGTATATATTTTGTAACAATTCTAATGAAGCTTAGTACCATTTTTCATACTCTTCTAGCATTGTCTAAACTTTTATATGGTATCGGAGAATTAAGCTCCAACGAGCCAATTCATTTTTTTTTTTTTCCAACTATGGCTGATAAATCATCAACCTCGCAGTTCTTGCTGTAGCTGCTGCTCTTGTCGTTGCTGTTGCTCCCGCCATAGCATCTCCGTAACCTATCTTCATCAATCTCCTTACTCAACTACCTCTTAAACTCACCCCAAATAACCATCCTTCTTGGCGTGCCCAAGTTCATTCTCTTCTCCAAGTATATAATCTTCTTTGGTATATCAATGGAAGTCTCCCAACTCCACCAGTCACTATTACTCAAAATGGTAAGGAAATCCTGAATCTTGTTCATGCTATTCGGATTCAACAGGACCAGCTTCTTTTTTATGCCATGTTCACCTCATTGTCCGAACCTTTGAGGGCCTACATAGCCTTTTCACGTCATCTCGTGATGCATGGGACAAGCTCACTCATCTTTACGCAAATTGCTCATGATTTCGAGTTCTCTTTCTCAAAGAGAGGCTTTTCCAAACAACCCGTGTTGCCAAATCTGCCACTGAATTTCTCCAAATATTGAAAAGCCTCACTGATCAATTGGCTAGTTGGCTCTCCACTAGAAGAAGATGATCTTATCCTTCATTGTTAAAATGGAATTGGACCTGATATTAAAGAAATAATTGGTGCTGTATGTGCAAGAGTATAACCAATATCTTTTGAAGCATTTCATGACAAATTAGTGGAATATGAGGACTTTCTCAACATAGAATCCAATCACGATAGCTCATCCGTAGTCACAACCAATTTCATTAAGAGAAATGACCTCCATAACAACAAGTCAGGAAAATATCAAGGACAGTTATTCAACAACTCAGGACAACACCAGTACCAACAATCTGCTCAATTTCGTCGAAATCCAAATGGCAAGCCCGACTTCTCCAAAATGAAATGCCAAATGTGTGATCAATTTGGCCATACAGCCAAATGATGCCCAAAAATCAAGGCTCCTCCATGTATTGATATTGTAGCCAACTATGCCTCTACCACTGAAACTAGCAACAACACCTAGATGCTAGACATATTGGAGCATCGCATCATGTGACTACAAATCTGTAAAACTTGTTCCTCTATTCTGAATATGAGGGTCCAAATGGCATTATCTCAGGTGATGGATCAGGATTGAATATTACTCATGTTGGGACAACCCAAATCTCTTCACCTCTCCAAGCTTTCTCTTTGAAAAATATCATATGTGTTCCCTGCATGAAAAGAAATTTAATTTCTATTTCTCAATTTTGCAAATCTAATAATGCATCAATTGAATTCTCACCTACTTGTTTTTTGGTGAAGGATCTGAGCACGGGGATGAAGCTTTTGCAGGGACTGAATAGAAACAATATCTATGAATGGCCTAAGATGTGGTCTCTAGTAGCATGTGTTGGTGTCAAGCTCTCGGCTAGTGACTGGTATCGATGTCTTAGTCATCTTTCATCCTGTGTTCTTCATTATCTAATAAAAAAAAAATTCTTTTCCCTCAATATCTTCTAGTTTGCCAATGATTTCTTGTGATTCGTGTTCATGTAATAAAAGACATAGGCTTCCATTTAGTGTCTCATCTCTTACTAGTAAAGGACAATTAGAATTATTCTACACAGATCTGTGAAGGGCCTGCTCCAATTGAATCTTTTGATGGCTTCAAGTACTATATTATTTTTGTGGATCATTATACTAAGTATGTTTGGCTTTATCTACTCAGCTTAAAATCTGATGTTTTTCTTATTTTTCCAAAATTCAAATCTCTTGTGGAATTTTTTTTTTTTTTTTTTCCAAAATATCTAATGTCTCTATTTACTCAGATGGTGGAGGAGAATATCAAAAGTTTACATCACTATTTACAGCCCATGGCATCTCGCATCTCGCTACACGTCCTCATACACCATAACACAATAGTAGCTCCGAACGTAGACATCACCATATTGTTGAAACTAGACTCACTCTTCTTCACTAAGCCTCACTACCATTACACTTCTAGAGTCATGCCTTCCAAGCCATTGTTTCCCATCCTTCATTACCAATCACCATTCGAAAAGCTTTTCAATTATCCATATCATAACCTTAATGTCACATCTTCTAGTGTCACCTCTAATATGGAAGTATGGAATCTTGTTATCTTCCTTTTCTCTGAAATCACAACTCCTCACACTTATGTTCCTGCTGAACCTTTACCTCAAACAGACTCTATCCACCATGATCCAGTTCACTGCTCCTGGGCAAGCATCATCTTCAGTATCTGCTTCCGAACTAATCCCACCATCCTGCACTTATCCCATGAAAACTTGCTCCCAAAACAATATATTCAAACCAAGAACAATTTTTACTGTCACCAAATATCCTTTGCCTTCATGACTTGAACCTTCATGTGTTACCCAAGCTATAAAAGATTCTACATTAATTCGTATGGTAATGAGTGAAGAATTTACTGCATTAATTCGTAACGGCACTTGGGAACTTGTCTCACCACATCCCTCACAAAATATTGTTGGCTGCAAATAGGTCTTTCGTATCAAGCGTAATCCCGATGGAAGCATTAAGCGTCACAAAGCAAGATTTGTGGCAAAAAGCTTTCACTAACGACCTGGTCTTGAATATACAGACACTTGTAATCCCATCGTTAAGCTAACTACCATTCGGCTGGTTCTACATATTGCTCTATCACATGACTGGCCCATATATCAGCTTGATGTAAACAATGTGTTCTTACAAGGAACTCTTGTTGATGAAGTACACATGGCACAACCACTAGGATTTGTGGACTCTAATTTACCCTAGTGTATGTAGATTACGAAAAACTATATATGGCCTCAAGCAAGCACCATGAGTATGAGTATGGTACATGGAACTTAGTACATTCCTAGTATCCTATGGGTTTCTTAACTCAAAGGTCGACACTTCCTTATTTGTTTACAACCGGAACTCCATCAGAATATATTTTTTGGTCTAGGATGATGATCTTATTGTTACTGGTAGCTCTCCGGAATTTACTGCCCAATTTATTAAAGCTTTCTCTCAAAGGTTTTCTATCAAGGAACTTGATGCTCTACATTATTTTTTAGGTGTGGAAGTTGTTCCTACAAAGCATGGTATCCTTCTCACTCAACAAAAATACATTAGAGATCATTTAGAGCAGACACACATGGATAGAGCTAAAATAGTTCACACATCCTTATCAACAACTGGGGCTCTAGTTTTAAACGACAACTCTGATGCAACTGATGCTACTGAATACCGTCATGTGATTAGGCCTCTACAATATTTATCCTTGACAGGACCAGATATTTCATATGTTGTCAATAAACTTTCACAGTTTATGCACCTTCCATCGAACTTACATTGGGCTGCCACGAAATGCGTCTTGCGATACCTCAAGAGCACTCTTTATCATAGTCTATTCATGCATCGCCACTCTCCTCTTGTTTTACATAGTTTTTTCTGATGCGGATTAGGCTGGTATAGAATTTCAACCATTGGTTATGTTATTTATGTAATACTCCACATAATTATATATATATATATATATATATATATATATATATTAGTGGTGCGGCCCACAACCTTATTTTTTAAATCAACCTCCTTTGTCTTTCTCTTCTCTCTCTCCCTCCTTCCCGTGCACTTCTCTCTTCCCGCCCCAAGCTTTCTTCTTCTCTCCCTTGACCAAGTAATAACCATCAGCTCAGCTCCCGCGTGCGCCATCTTCGGCCAGCATTTGGCCACAAGAACCACCGGTGCAGCTCCAGCTCGACACCAGCTGCACGCCACCACCCTCCCAACAGTCGTCGGAGCCGCCAAACGTCGGCGAGAAGCACGTGATGCCGTAATTTCCATCGCTCACCGACGATGATTCCGGTAACGAAAAGCCGCGAAACTGGTTGCATTCGAACCCTCTCGTCGTGGGCTCTCTTTTGGTATATATTTATTGACCCCATTTTGTCTGGTTTGATAGTTGTCATTTTTGGGTGTTTTAAGTTCTGAATTTTAGTTTTTAATCCGATCGTTAGATTTCGTTTTTGTTGTCGTTTTTGAAATATACTCAGAAAATGGTGAAGTTTGATATATATATATATATATTGACTATATTTAGTGACCGGCATGAAAATCAATATCTAACGGTTTAGATTTCATCTAGTTTTGTATGCCACCAGTCTGGTGTTGGCCCAGACCCGAATTAGTCGAGTTATATGTCTAACTTAGCTATTTTGGACATTAGAAATTTAATGAAGAGAGACGTTCATTGATTCGAAGTTTCGTTGAGAAGTTGATATTTCCCCAAGTGAACGATCGAGAGCGTGAAATTGGTTCCTGACCCTCCGAACGATCGTCGAATCGGCACCTTGAGCATCTAATAGCGTGGTATCACTATTCTAGTGAGGTAGGGATTCAGTTGCCTCTCTTTCACATTATTTTTTAATAAAACTTATTTTCTGTAACATACGAGAATGAACGTGACTTTAGAATTTTTAAATATATGTGATGGAATTGAATGGTATGATTTATGTATTTGATTGCTCTGAGATTTTTTCTGAGTGCAAGTTATTTTTGGATATATTAAAATAGGACCGTTATGCTGTCTATTTTTTTTACAAAATTTAATTAATCATTTTATTAAAAACCAGAGCATCATTTGAACTTAAATTACTGCATGACTACTTTTACACATCAGTTCAGAGTACACATGTTATGGATCACACATGAGTTTCAGGTTAGCATCATAGGGTTTTTATAGTATGGCGTTATGGCCCCACCGACAGTGCAGAGTCCGTGAATCTGTGCGGGGTATTTCTTCTGATTACCTCTCCATTTGGCAAGTGTAGGCAATGCAGTTGTAAAAACCCGGAATTTTCGAGGGTAATTTGGACATTTTACCAATTTTTCGGATAAAATATTGTGGGGACTAATTTGCAAAAGTTTTGTTCGG
>JXTB01000090.1:152526-165436 GCA_002914805.1 Parasponia andersonii
CTGAAATGTTTTCCCGAGGTAACTATTTTCCTGCTGGGCATTGTATGCTCACACCCCCCCCCTTTACCTTCCTCCTTAGGTGGTGCCCGGTGCGATCCTGGTGATCAAGAGGACTAAGAAGTCATCCTGGTTGTAGTTCGCCTCTTGGTAATGCTAGAAGTTTGTGGTCATAGTCTTTGGACTATTTGGATTTTTGTGTTAGCATTGAACCAAGATTACTGCTTTCAAATTGTCTGTAAACTTATGCATGCCTTTTTGTTATTGGACATCTGTTGTGAATGATGATGAGGATGGGTTTTAAAACAAATTTCATATTTTTTAAGTAATTGTTCAATCTATGTTTGGTGGTGTATGCGAACTGTGGGAGTGGTTCACGGGATGAAATTCCAAATGTTTTATTTAAATGGGCTGATTTTATAAAAACTAAAACTTTTGACACTTTTCAAATAAATTAAGGAATTTCCCACCTTGTGAAATTCCCCTTCTGACACTAGCCCGGGGTCGTGACAGCAGTTGCCCCTCTAAGTTTAGTAGGCGACACACGGATGTCCCCTCCGGTTATGGGCTAGGTGTCAGGCAGGTTGTATGGTACACGTAGTGTCAATACTCTGGTTTCCATTGATGAGAGGTGGTGAACTCATGGATATGAGTAGATTTGTGTCATATGTTTGTGGACTGATTAATTTTTCGATATCATATTTTCTATATATCTATATATGTGTATATATATATATGTATGTGATGACAGACTATTGATTTTGGACAACATATTTTTATACATATATATATTTAGTTATATATATATATATACATACTATCAGATTTGGAAATGAATGTGTATAAGTACATAAACATGGTTTTTCAAAAAATGTGTTATTAGATTAGACTGACCATGCAGGGACTTTCCATCACTAAAAGAGTTTTTACATGAGGTAACAACTTTCTTACTGAGCTCTCGAGTTCATCCCTCCTATTTTCCCTCCTTTTAGGTGATTGTTCATTCGAGTCCGTTGTTCTGTTAGCTAGGCAAGTCGCTTGACTTACACTTGCCGTCCTATCCCTCTTCGATTGGTCTTTTTACCTTATTTTATTCTTTCTTCCTTATGCCTATCTATTTGACCAAGTTTCTTATTCTTGATAAGTGATTGTATGAGGATGTATTTTCTACTATTTGAGGATTAAGGGGTATAAATGAGATACTATTGTTCCCAAGGAGCATATTTTAAAGTTTTAAGCACTTGGAATTTTGACAAGATTTGTAAGTTAAATTTTACACATTTGGATTAAAGATTTGAAAAACTTATTAATTCAACATTGTATTTCTCTTAAACCAAGATTTGTATAACTTAACTATATTTTCCTGATATTAAATTGGTGTATCTATTTTTATAAATTAAACTAAATATGAACATATTTTATACAGAATTTCAAATAATTTGAGGACTAAAATGAAAATTCAAATACTTATTTTTCTTTAAATTTTATAAAAAATTACACTTTTATCTTGGCAAAAATCCCAGTTTTTGGTATAGCAAGAAACAAAATACTGTTTGCGCTCTCCTCAGAATATCGAGCTGTTGCTTCTACTACTGCAGAAACGAATTGGGTACAATCACTATTGCATGAATTTTATGTGTCTTTATCTTGCACTTTAACATGACAAAAACAGACCAGCCGTGCCCCTCCTCTATGAATTGTCTCTTTCCAGACCAGTCGGAAATCGTTGTCATTTATTTTCTTGATTAGGTGATTTGATTTTATCTTTTCTTTTATTTTAATAATTGAAATATTTTTAGATATGAGCGAATATTTTATTCAAAACCAAAAATAATGCTATATTTCTATTAAAACAACATGCAAAAATATTTCTGATTTTTATTATCGGTATCCAAAATTTTTAATGCATATGTTTTTTTCCTATAGAAGCTAAAAACGAAAAAGAGAGAGAGAAGACTTTTAGGATCAACTAATGAGATTACGGTGATAAATTGGTTTTATTTATAAATTGAATAATACTAAACATCCCATTTTATATCTCACTTTTCTAATACCATATACAAATAATTTGTTACCATATAAATAATATTCATTAATTGAAAATTGAATTGTGATAACTCATTTATTGTGTCATCAATATTAAAAAAAATAATAAACTAAATGAAATTCTCAGCCCTATCCTTATAAATTTTATTCAAAAAGCTTCGATGCCATGTCGGACATTTAATTTAAATACTCTCGTCCTTTCATAAAATTAATGTTAACAAACCAAAAAAGATAAAGATTTGAACCGTATTAAAGATAAAGATAAAGATAAAGAACATTGTCTTCGTTTTCGAGGTTATCTTCCTTCTGCTCAATGGAGGAGATAATTCACTACGAGGCATGACGGGCTCCAATCATATTCTTTTAGGGAATGAAAAGAAAATCCCACTACTCGATGTTGAGCCCCTCATTCTCGACGATCACCGAAACCTTCTTGCTCAAAATATTGCAACCATGGTCGCTTTTGTTTTCGACAATGTGGTTGAACATAGTCTAATACATTATTTGGTTTGAGTTTTTTGTTTTTTTTTTTTTTTTGGGTATTTAACTCCTATTATAAATGTTTAACTTGTAGATATTTTTACTGAATGTTGGAGACGTGGGATCACTTTTGGACGTTTTATTTTTCATTAACAAGACATATTTTATAAATGAGTTATAGTTTCCTTCATATTTCACAATGAGTTTAAAAATATGGTCAAAGATAGATAATAGCCCAAAAAGGATAAAAGAACTTATTTGAACGAGTGGTGATTGGGATTTTATAGAATTTGGTAGTGGAGTAAATGTAATACTAGCTACGCAAAAAATTTGTTACACCAAATAATATTGGCAATGTGCATTAATTTCAACCAAATAATATGATTTTATTTTAAGAAAGTAGTTGAAAAAAAATTATATCATATGATGTATTTTTTGAGCTTCTATAGCATTACTTGTTGAGTAATAGGTGCGGTTTAGCCGCTTTTTTTTTTTTTTTTGTTTTTTTAATAATAGTAAAACGGGAGAAAATCAGCTGAATTGCAGGTTTTTTGGGCTTAGAAATTGGTTAATAGGATATAATTAATGTGGCCGAATGCCTATGTAATTTTGCGGTAATTATAGACACAAGATAGGGGCAATTTGGGTAGTTTGAAAAAGTTCTCGCCTTCTCCGACACGTACAATGGGTTCTGTATACAAAAATTTCTGAGACATATAGTGATATATATATATATATATAGACACACACAACACAACCACCTGCTCTCTCTCTCTCTCTCTCTCTCTCTCTCTCTCATAGCTCTTTCTCTCTCCTTTGGCGGCACTACGCGTCAACCGTGCTTTTGGATTTTTCTCTCTTTTTGGGTCTTGTCGGAGAATTTTCTGTCCTTCTTTTCGGTTTCTTTCTTTCTCCAATTTGTTTTGTTTTTTTTTTTTTCCCTATTTTTCTCGTTTCTTTTTAATAAAAAATTTCAATTTTAGATTGAAAAAAATTCGAACAACGCGGTGGTTTCGCTTCGCATTTCTCAGGTAATATATATATATATATATATATATATATATACATACATACTGTGTATATATTGCGATTATTTTCCATTTTCGTTACTAGTTTTTCTTTGTTTTACTCTATTCTGACTTCAACTTGTTTAATTTCTAACAGTCAAACCCCTAATTTTGTTCTCGCATTTGTTCAAAATTTGGCTTCTGAGCTTTTGCGCCGCTTCCGGTTGAGATCGGTTAGTAAGTAACTCTTCAGCATTTTGATTTTGATTTTGATTTTCTGGGTTTTTTTTTTTAAAATTATTTGGTGTGAGTGTGATTAGTGATAGCTAGCTCTGGTTCTTAGTTTTGGAATGATACATGAGATCTATTGTTCATTATTTTTTGGTGCTGAAGTTTTGGGATGATTTTATTTTGCATGTGCTTTCTGTCACTGAAAATCTATCGTTTGAGATGGGTTGTCATTAGTTTTTGCATTACATGTAAAATTTCATAGCAGGATTTCGTATTATGGGTTTCGATTGTCATAATCCCAGTTTTATTTTATTTTATTTTATTTTTTATGTTTTTGCTTTTTTTTTTTTGTTTTGTTTTTCATTTAGCTAAATGAAGTGAATGAACTATTAGAATTAATGAGTTTTGCTGTTGGAGGTCCAGAATTTCTTGAATGTCGATAACATTCCCAGATGAGGTTGCTTTGTTTGGATAATCCTAGTTTTAACTTCTTTTTTCTAAGCCAAATGAACAATTAGGAAATATGGGTTTGCATACCCAAATGAGATTGCTTTGTTTGGAGTGTTCTCGTTCTGCTTGATATCTTTTTAGGCGTGAATGCATACCTCTTGTGGAACCCTTTTTTTTTTTTTGGCATTTTTAGACGTGTTATGTCAGAATTTTTTCATTTCGGAACACGACGTAGGATTTTTTTTTTTTTTTTTTGGGTATTTTGTCAAGTCTTTTGTTTTTTACTAATTATTTTTATTTTTATTTAATGGCGGATTCAGGTTCTACCACACTTCCACGAAAATTGGCTGTGTGGTTCTTGCTTTAAGCTTTTATCTATAAATTTCTTGCTGCCTTCGGTTTCTGTTATGGCTAGTGAAACTTTGATCACTGCAAATGGCAACGGTAATGGCACTGTCAATGGAAACGTGCAGCCTAATCCACAAAGGACTTATCAAGTTGTTGTGGCTGCAACCAGAGATATGGGTATTGGTAAGGATGGAAAGTTGCCATGGAGATTGCCCTCTGATCTCAAGTTCTTTAAGGACGTCACCATGACAACTTCGGATCCTGGGAAGAAGAATGCTGTTGTAATGGGTAGGAAAACATGGGAGAGCATTCCTCTTGAGCACCGGCCTCTGCCTGGTCGCCTCAATGTTGTTCTGACACGTTCTGGGAGTTTTGATATTGCTACCGCTGAGAATGTTGTGATATGTGGAAGCATAAGTTCCGCTTTGGAGTTGCTAGCTGCTTCCCCGTACTGTCTGTCCATTGAGAAAGTGTTTGTGATAGGGGGTGGCCAAATACTAAGGTCCACTTTTCACATTCGTGCTGTTTTGTTCTTCCTTTTGCCTTTCCTCCTTGCTTTCGGTTTATTAACATTCCTATTTACAGAGAAACTCTCAATGCTTCTGGCTGCGATGCTGTCCACATTACAGAAATTGAGACAAGTATTGAGTGTGACACTTTTATCCCTACTATTGATTCTTCAGCATTTCAGCCCTGGTACTCATCATTTCCCGTGTTGGAGAAAAATATTCGTTATTCCTTCACAACTTATGTCCGTGTGAGAAGTCCTGCGGTTGAATCTCCAAATGAAAATGGTGATCTGACCTCCAATGGTAAGTCAGATATAAATAAATTTGAGGTAAAGAAGTTCTCTTTCCTGCCCAAGATGATATTCGATAGACATGAGGAGTACCTGTATCTAAGAATGGTCCAAGATGTCATCTCGGATGGCAATTCTAAGGATGACAGGACAGGGACTGGAACTTTTTCGAAATTTGGTTGCCAGGTAATGGTGAAGCTCAGTTTAGTTTGTCTTGTTCTTTTTCCATCTTATACATTATTTTCTCCTTGTTCTCTGTGTCCCTCTAGATGCGGTTCAATCTGCGGAAAACTTTCCCGCTTCTGACCACCAAGGCATGTACCATTTCCTTTTTGAGATTTCTTTGTAGCAGCACATGGCAATTGAATTAATTCTTCAGTTCTAATCTTTTTCTCTTGATTAACTCTCGATATGTCTCTGTTCCCTTGAAGCTGTTAGATTTCATTTACTTATATCAATAGGTTACATCTGTTTTAATCCTCTGCTCCTCAGAAAGTATTCTGGCGAGGGGTTGTTGAAGAACTTCTGTGGTTCATAAGTGGTTCTACAAACGCCAAGGTAATGGTGACTAGTATTGAAACCTTGATGATTTTAGGACATATACTCATTAATAATCACAATACATCTTCTCCTATGTTGACCAGAATACTTTGCATTCTTAAAAATGAATCTTTAGTATTGCTTCAGAAACTGAAATGCATGTATTTAGTTTGCCTGTTTTGCAATGATTTCAAGGTTGGTTTCTTTATCATTTTTGTATTTTGTGAAGGTTTTCTTTCCCATTGTTGAAACAATTCTTGAATGCTGGGCTAAACCAACTTACATGATCTTGTCTAAATGATGTTTGTATTACAACCTTGAAAGATCATCTATTAGTTTGCTAGAAATGAAATAATGAAGTATGAATCATATGTCATGAAATTTGAAATAATTGACAGGTCCTTCAGGAGAAAGGCATTCATATATGGGATGGCAATGCATCTAGAGACTATTTAGATGGGTTAGTATTAGACAGGCAATTAATATATGACACATTCTATGCGTTTTTAGTCTAAACTTGTGCTTATATCTTTTATTTCAGCATTGGGTTGAAGGAGAGGGAAGAAGGTGACTTAGGGCCAGTTTATGGGTTTCAGTGGAGACACTTTGGTGCTAGGTTGGTGGATTTGATTTTATCTCAGTTTGACTTGTAAATTTGTAGTTTTTTGCAATGAAGTCAATCTCCAAAGTTTACCTATCTCCGTGCTTTTCTTTAGGTATACTGACATGCATGCTGACTACGCTGGCCAAGGATTTGATCAGTTGTTAGATGTTATTGATAAGATTAAAAAAAATCCAGATGATCGACGCATAATTCTCTCAGCTTGGAATCCTTCTG
This sequence comes from Parasponia andersonii, assembly GCA_002914805.1. Classification (NCBI taxonomy): domain Eukaryota; kingdom Viridiplantae; phylum Streptophyta; class Magnoliopsida; order Rosales; family Cannabaceae; genus Trema; species Trema andersonii. Next base: position 159,263 of record JXTB01000090.1, read on the forward strand.
ATCTCAAATTGATGGCACTTCCACCTTGCCACATGTTTGCTCAGGTGACTTGAAATGTTATTCTTTCTTTTATCTCCCCTTTCTTTTCGTCTTTGAACCCATCTTCCATCTTGTTTATGCAGTTCTATGTAGCCAACGGGGAGTTATCATGTCAGATGTATCAGCGATCTGCTGACATGGGCCTTGGTGTGCCATTTAATATTGCATCTTATGCCCTTCTGACATGCATGATTGCTCATGTTTGTGGTATGTTAATCTTCAAGAATGTCATTTTAGTCTTCAGACATAGATTTACTGGAATCATACTAATTCACAGGAATGTCACCAAAAGTCTATGCCGTTTGGTCTTATTTGTTAGGTTATTTATTGTGTCTCCGTCAGTTCTTCCATATGAATACTCCGGAAAATTGACATGCATTTCAACCTTTTAGTTTTACCCCCAAAATGACAAGAACATATTTGAATGTTGTGATTCATTATGCAAGTACTTTGTTCTACTAAATCCAGCATTGTAATCGATATAACTGCTCTGGTGGCTTTAAAATTATGTGCAGTGAATGAAGTGACACATGAACCTTTCCTCACTAATGTTCTTTTAGACCTATTTTATGCATCTTTAGAGGTGGTGTTTGATTGCCTTTTATCTTGTACAGGTCTAGTTCCGGGTGATTTCGTTCATGTTCTTGGAGATGCTCATGTTTACCGCAACCATGTCAGGCCTCTGCAGGAGCAGCTTCAGAAACTGCCAAAGCCTTTTCCTGTAAGCACAATAATGTTTAACAAAAACTTAAATTTATTCTTAACTAATTGCAGAACTTGCTTTTTTCGTTTGAAATACTTTCAACCTGTAATTGCACTGCTCTTTACCATCTGTTTACCTTATACTAATGCAGATTTTAAACATCAATCCCGAGAAAAGGAATATAGATTCTTTTGTGGCCGATGATTTCAAACTCATTGGTTACGATCCACACCAGAAGATAGAAATGAAAATGGCTGTATAGAGCGCTCTCACTTGTTTGGTAAAGAGAACGCTGAGACTCTAGTTTCTTATTTTCAGGCCACACTTGCTCTTAGTTTTAAGGCAAGTATAACACTCTCTCTTCTCTTCTTTATCACCGCAAGATTTATCTACTTAGACTTGGAATTATTATAATGTTGAAAGGTTGCTGGTAAGGGCAATAAACGGGAAATTATCATAAGCAGGGAGGGAAGTCAGCATTATCATATTTAATCTGTTATGCAAGAGATAAATTACTTATATTTATTAGCATTATCATATTTAATCTGTTATGCAAGAGATAAATTACTTATATTTATTCCTTTACATTTTATTCTTGATTTTTAACTTCACTAAAAGTCAGCATTATCATATTTAATCTATTATGCAAGAGATAAATTACTTACATTTATTGCTTTACATTTTATTCTTTATTTTTAACTTCACTAAAAGTCCGCATTATCATATTTAATCTATTATGCAAGAGATAAACTACTTATATTTATTGCTTTACATTTTATTCTTTATTTTTAACTTCACTAAATTTCTCTAAGACCAAGTATTTTGACTTCTATGATTTTTCAGGAATAGCAAGTGGAAGTTTATCTTGATATAGAGTTCACAGAAATAAAGAACAGCTAGGTTGATATAATACTACAAGCTTTTCCACAATGTAGTGAGAATCCTCTAGTCCCACACACTTGAGTTGGTGGTTCTAAGGTGATTTAGTTTAATGTGCTTTATCGCTTTATGAGTGTTTTTGGTCTTTTAAATGGAGCCCTTGTTTACTTTTAGCTATTGAAAATGACTTTGGTGTACTACTTACTATATGTGTGACCGGAAAATGGAATTGGTACACGAAGACCTTTGGAGTGGCAAACATAGATATACTTATCCAAAGTTGTTATTCACCCAATGATGGGTGCTTTTTTCAATTGGAAGGGGAAAAAAAAAAATTAAGACCTTGCTCCCGGACCCTCACAACTCGGTGTTTATGTGTGCATATGACTCAAGTGGTAAGAGCACCCATTACCTAGAATCTTGATTCTAAGTTCGAGTCACATCAGGGGTAAGCGTGAAAACTTATTATCCCTAATCGGGTAGAGTGGGGATCGGGTAGTAGTATGTATTTTCTTTTAATTTGTAATAAGTGGAGGTCTTTAGTTAAGCTTCATTTTTTTTTTCTTTAAAAAAAATGGCCAATGGACACCTCTATTTCCCCCTTTTCTAACACTTAAAACGAGAGGAAAAAGTAAACTTGCTCTCATAAGGTAGTAATATTTTCTTTACGGCGATGATGAGCGGTTCATGGGTAACGTTTTGTTTGGGGTATTGTCTTTGGTTTTTGTTACTCGCTGCGGATTGTAGGTTATATAATTGATAAATCATCTTTGAAATTTACTGTTTGTCTTTGAATTAATCCATTAGTGAGAAATTAGTCCCTGTATTCTCTTTATTGGCAATTTAACCCCTGGACTTTCTGTCCCTGATGAAGATGGTAAAGTAATAAGTAATAACTGGCGTTTAAGTTTCAAGAGAAAAGTCGACATGTGCTCTTAACGTGAACAAGTTGTAGTAGACGATGGAGGAATCAGGGGACAACACTTTTCCTCTCTTATTTTATTTTATTATTATTTTTTATAGTAAAAGTAGAATAGCTAATTGAAAGAAAATAAATAGTAAATCTATACTTGTATTTCTTCTGAAAATCTTATTAAACACAGGTTAGTTTACGAATTTTATGCGTACTACACATTTATAAGCCGAGTTTTAAAAAATAAAGTCCGAAACTACTTTGTTAATACTGTGTAATTCTTGTTCCATATTATGTCAACTATGTTGGTTTGATCTGCACTAAGGCCTCTTTAAATGTTTCCTAATTTGTTAATTATTACCGTTAGTCTATTCTATCTGTACAAGATTTGTAATATCCTTTACAGCTTTCAAAAACAAAAAAGGAGCAATACTATCACGAAAGGTTGGAGACCATAGATTAGATGGTATAGGGGGAGGTAAGGATTAAAAAGCTTTTACAATTTCGACTTCTTAGAGGCTAGAGATACTCGCATCGACAATTCATAATGGAATCAAAATCTATATCCAGTTCATGATCATATGGAGTAATCATTTTATTTTATTATTTGTTGTCATCCTCAATGATAACAAATCTATGTTTTCAAAGAGCTGGAAAAAAAAAAAGAGGAATAAAACAAAGGAACAGAATAAGCTGAAGAATCAAGCAGTTTATATCCAAATTGGTATTGTACTTTTTGTTTGACATTTGGAAAATAGACCAAGATCTTCATTATGAACTTTCATATAACTTCTCTGCTACTTTCTTTTTCTTCTGCCTTTTTTCTACCTTATGATCTTGATGAAATCAAAGCAGAAGAGGTATGAGTTTCATTAGAGACTTTTTCTTTCTTAGTTTGGAGGAAATCCAATAGGCCTCTGAGTGAAGTTTCAGGCTCCTCAATCTTAAGCAACTGCTCTCCGATTTCAGCAGGAGTCAACTTTACCGTCTCTATCAACTGTTCTATCTCTGAGAAAAGTTGGTGCTCCGTTATTCCAAGATAGTTGGCTGCCAGCATTTTGAATCCACATGGGGTGCAAAATGATAAGTGAATGTGCACATCCATTCGACCGGGGCGCAGTAGTGCAGGGTCGAGACGGTCTTTGTGGTTGGTTGTTAGTATTATGATACGCTCATCCCCGCAGCTAGACCAAAGTCCATCTATGAAGTTGAGCAATCCTGATAACGTTACCTGAAAAAGACCAAAAGAGTACATCGAGTAAAACTCTAGGATGATTATCAGGAGGTAAATAGTGTTGTGTTTAACTTTGTTGATAGAGAATTTGGTCAAATCTAAAGCAAGGTTTTAAGATATAGGATTTTAATATGCACAGCTCGAAGGAGTTTAAAGTATGTATAAGCTTCCTCTTCTAGCATGGAAGTTCAATTTAGATGGTTCTACTCTCAAAGTTAACTCATTTAGACTTTACTAGTTTGCCATGTCAAGCTGGAAGAACAACTCTATTGAGTAACTCTATTTACTTAGAAATCTTAAAGTTAGCAAGTATTGAGTAGATTTACTGCTAGAGAAGTTTTTGTTAAAGCAAAAGCAAGGTTCATATACAAAAATACATTAAGCAATGCTCAAAATAGTGAGTAGAGAGGCTTTCTCATTCAGCATGAAAGTTCTAGTTTTGGTAATATTCTAAGGTCCTACAGGCTGATTAAAAGTTTATATTTATAAGCTCCCGCACAAATGGCACCAGCTCTCTTCTAATCACTTTGCAAAGATCAATTCATCCAAGAATTATAGCTCACATCTATACATATTGGACAAGTTTAACACGTAAACAATTTGAGTCATGCCTTGTTCAGACTTCTTAGCTTAAGAAATTTTATTGCTGTCGCGAAGTGATTCAAGCACTTATCAACTAGTTGTCTACCAAGACTACTTTCGTATCTAAAAACATTAAAAAAAATCGCAGCACATACTAATTCACTTGAGCAGAAATAAAAGCAGAACACATAAGAGATCAGTAGAACAAGGAAACAAGCACATATATCACCATGGAATGAAATTGTTGCAAGTAATGAGAAAGATAACTATAACAAAATCAACAGTGTTACCTCATACTTCATTCGAATGGATGGACCAAGATTCTTATTAGTCTTGGCTTTTCTAAGCCGATTCTGCAGCTCAATGGAGCAGTCGATATCCTCCACAACAAGAATTGATCGGTTCGCCGTCGAAATCAACAGCCTCCTAAGCTCAGAATTACTCCTGACACTCGTCAGTTCCAAATCATAGATATCAAATTTAAGGTAATTCGCCATGGCAGCAACCAAGCTCGACTTCCCTGTTCCCGGAGGCCCAAACAACAAGTACCCTCTTTTCCAAGCTCTCCCAACCTTCCTATAATACTCTTTCCTCTCAACAAACCTCTCTAGATCCTCCATTATCTTCTTCTTATTCTCCGAATCCATAGCCAAAGTTTCGAAAGTCGACGGATGGTCAAGATTCACAGACTCCCACTTGTCTCCTCCTCTTCTCCGAATTAGATCGTTCTTCAAAGAGAAAAGCTTCAATGTCTTTATCTGCTCCTTCATCTCCTTTGACTTCTCCAAAATGTAAGGCAAGTAAGAGTTAATGACCATATCTCTATGCTTCTTATGGAAAGATAACTCTAAGTACCGGAGCTCAGACTTGACGGTTGAGTCGTAAGGCCCTGAATCTGGACCAGAGATATACTTAGATTGGATTTGCTGCGAAACCAGTCTCCAATTCAGTTGGACCCCGTCAAAAAAGTCAACGATCTCTTCATTCCTATCCATGGTGATCGAGAAATTGTCTTCTTTTCTGGGCAGAGTGACTCTGAATCGTTTCGTATCGGAGGAGATATTGGTGGGTCTGAGATAGATCGTGGCGGCCTTGAAGATTTGGTTATGGGTGAGACCATCGAACTCGTCGATGATCAAGGTGAGTTGGGAAGAGAGTGAACTCGTGAGCCTCCTGAGCTTCAAGTAGACCAGGTGTTGAAGCTCACGAGGGACGTAGTCCCGGACCACCGAGCGGACGAGCATGGCGGTGGCTGCCACGGTGGCGGCGGCCGAGATCACGGTCCGGGCAGACGGCATTTGAATGGTCTCGAACGACATTGTTCTGGGATGGTTTTGAGAGGTTTTCAGTAGGGTCTTCAATCGTGGCGAGAAGGGTTTAAGGAGAGTTTTTGAGGATGGGTTTTGGAGAAATCCCAAAAACAATTTCTGGGTTTTGTTCAGAATTCAGATTATTCAATTGGTATAGAAATTTTGGTCCAAGAGACGACCAAGGTAACTCGATGAAGTTTCTTCAGTCTCGTCTTTGACCACTTTCACACCCATGCTCACGTCTTGCTAAAATAAATAAGAGTTGAATATATGTGAAGATGTCTTTGTAGCAAATGGCTGGTGCATCGTTCTCGAATTGGAAAGCTAAAATGCAGGGACTGGAGAAGACTCTGCTCTGGACCAAACGATACGACAGTGGGACATTTGAGAAAAAATGAATAAACGACTTACTTTTTGAAGTCTTTCGTGGGGCTCATACGACGACTAATAAGAGCTCTAGTTGAATCTGCTTCTTTTCTTAAATTTTAATTCCAATGTTTGTAGTCAAGATTAG
>JXTB01000090.1:165441-178289 GCA_002914805.1 Parasponia andersonii
ACTTTTTAAAAGTGGAAAAACGATCCTTCAGACAAAAAAAAAAAAAAAAAAAAGGGAAAAACAAACCTTTCAAATTCCTCCTTGATTGTCGTTTTGAGCACCCTCAAGATTCCGAAATTTCAAAGTCTCTATTTTCTGCTATATACACACAATTGATGCATTCATATATGATAAAAATGGGGTAAGAATCAAGAACCAACTGTTGAGTGTTCTTCTAAAGATGCAAGTTCAAAGAGTTTACATTTTAAGATTGGATGACCAAAGATTGGCAAGCAAATGCCTTGCTCATAGGATCACCTTTTCATCAACTAATTTCTTGCCATTTAACTTACTTTCCTTGATAAGGAATGAATCTGATAACTGTAAAAATTAGATGATGAAGAGTGAACTTTGAGTCTTCCAAGGTGTTAATGATTTGAGTAAGTTCAATAGAGAATGTATTCAACTGGTTGTCTACTTGAAAGAGAGAATTACAAGCTATTTTTTCTTTTACATGAAAATGACCATACAGAGCCAAGAAATATTTTCAAGGGTGGCATATTCTAATTGTTTTAATTACACAAGTCATATAATCATGAAATACTTTTTTTTACAGAAACCATAAGGGCATTATACCCCGAAGAGGTAGATGCTAAGCCGTTTCTTAAAGGAATCACAGATCGTTTTATTGAAAATAAAAAGGCTAAAATGAGTACCATTTTTGTGAAACTCATTTCAATTTGGTATAGGATTAAGGGAACATAAGGGAGTATATTATGTAGATGTCTACTTCTAAACTAAATGCACCTAAGTTAAAATAGTTGAAGGACTTGCTTATGCATTCAGTCTCTATCTCCCTTCCTGCACAATTCAGTTAACTTAAGTAAAGTAACAACACCCTAAAAGACAAATGGTCTCTTTTGATATTATTTCTTATAGTGTGTAAGAAGAATATAGGTAGAGGCGAGAAAATATTGAAATACTCACTTTGCATTTATATTTCAGGATAAGATAAAATAAAAAAAGAAATAAGGATAAAGATGTTGTAGTTGTGACTTTACAGCATAAAGTACAAAAGAAAACTGAATAAAGAATTCGTATGTTTCTTTTGCAAAATAGTTGGAAATATAAGAATGATTATCCCAATCATATTTTTTAGAGTATAAAGAAGGGTTTATTTCTTAATTTTTATTTGTCATAAAGTTAATTTAGTTCTTGTACCCAAATGCATTTGGTTAATAGATACAGATCCTATTATTCATGTTAGTGTGTTTATGCAAGATTATTTGTGAAGCCAATTGCAAATTCATGATTAAAGATTCATCTATTTGGGCAATAGTAATATAACTTCAGTAGAGGCTATAAGGTTATTTAGATTATAGTTAAAGACTAGTTAATTATTATTATTATTATTATTTATTTTTTGGGATTGTGAGAGACTTTTAAAGTACTATATTTCTGATTTGAACAAATATGATCAAATTTGTTCATTCAGAGATAGTCAAATTTAGTCTCTTCTAAGATTCAAATTTCTTGCTACTAGTTCTTTGGTTGATATTCTTTATAAATTTAAAATTATTTCCTCATTAAGTTAATCTTGCATATTAAGAAATATGGTACAAAAGTACAAATCAATTAAAAGAATTTCTCTATTATATGACACAAGCACCTTGGAGATATCTTTTAATAGATTATTAATAGTTCTTGTGTCAAATGAAACTCTTAACCTATTTAACTTAACGGACTTTAAAATTTGTATTGAGTTCATTAATGTAACAAACAAACATAAAAAAATGGGTACCAATAGAAGTTCAAAGTCTTAGAATTAATTTATGGTTACCAACAGACCATTCTCTATGGTTTTCTAGACTGGTTAACAATATTAAATTATGTACATAGACGATTATTCTCATTATGGATATCTAGTTTTGGTTCATAGGAAGTATCAATTTTCAGATGTGTATATGTTTTTCAATGCAGAAATTGAAATTCAACTAAGCTAGGTAAAGAAGACGAATCAAGTTAACAATGTCTAGAGCCTTTCACTCAGTTCCTAGAGACGTATAAAATAGTTCCACAATACGAAATACTGGAGAGACCTAGCATGGATAGTGTTCAGTGACAGTAAAACAAACTTAAAGACATAGTAAGAAGTATGATTAATCATTCTTCTTTAACTAGATCACTCTAGAAAGGAAATCTAAAGATCGCAATATACATACCAAATAGAGTTTCCATCAAAGATGTAGTTAAAATCCTATACGCACTATGGACAAACAAGAAGCCTAGTATTAGGTACTTATATGTCTTGGATTGTCTAAGTAAGGTTCGGTCATACGTGCCATATAAAAAGTGATTGGACTTAAAAATTTTAGCTACTATTCATTGGGTACTCCGAAAAGTTAAAAGGTTTTATCCTTTATGATATCTTTTATAAATCTTTTCAAAATAAGAAAATAAAAATTCCTTGAGAATGTTAAATTTGGAGAGAAAAGGAAGGGAAGAAAGGATAAGAATATTATCTTTGAGAAGAAATTCATTTATCTTCCTTTAGTTGCTATTGAAAAATATTCGGGCTTCAGGCTTTTATACCTGATATTATTCAAGATGCAAATTAGGATCAAGATAATATTCAACAACTCCTTGTCCAAAATAAGGAAGTTGTTCTAAAAGAGAAAACTCAATAACCTCAAGAGAAAATTCCTTAAGGAAATCTACTAGAGAAAGGAGAAGTATAAATTTGCATGTTTATATCGTATATCTTCAAGAACATTTGTTTAATATGGGAGTGGAAAATGATCCAATTATTTTTACTTAAGCTAAAACAATGTTCTAATTTTCAAATGGAATGATGTCATAAAGAATAAGATGAAATCCATGGTGGACAACGACATTTAAGATTTTCTCAATATTTAGGTTTGTCTTATTCCAATAGTTTCACTCTGAAGGAATGCATTGTTTATAAAGAGACTTTCTCTTCAGTTTTAATGGAAGACTCTTTCACGATACTTTTGGTACTAATAACTCATTATATTCTGGAGTTACATTAGGTAAATGTAAGGGCTACTAGTTTCCTATTAAGATATTATAAATTCTTTCGAGTCATTTTCTTATTTGATTTTGAGGAAAATTCAGTTGATAAAGTTATAGATGACAAGTTCAGTGAAAGCAAGTTTATCTTCTTGATTTTATATATTAATCGCAACCTTTTGGTTAGTAACGATATAGGCTTGTTGTATGAAACTAAGAAATTTCTATCGAAAGATATTATTATGACAGATATTGGAGACGTCTCTTTTGTACTAAGGAATATAGATACGTCAAGATCATTCTTGAGGTATTCTCGGAATTATCACAAAAGAGTTACGCCGATAATGATTATGTCTTAGAAGATACACCCATTGGCTAATGATGATAAATATAGTTTTAATCAGTGCCTATAATGATATTAAAATTAAAGAAATACATGAATTCTCTTATATATCAATAGTACAGAATCTTATGTATGTTCAGTATTGTTAGGCAGGTATCAATAACCCTTATATAGATCATTGAGTAGCAGCAAAATGGGTTATGCAGATTTTAGAAAGAATATTAGGCTAAGTGCTCACTTATCAGAAATCAGAAAATTTTGGAGATTATTGGATATTCTGTTGTATGCCTATATAATTAAAGATCTACTCCTAGCTATAAATATATATATATATATATATATATATATATATATATATATATATATATATTAGTTAACTGGAGGAGCTATTTGGAAGAGTATTGAACAAAACTCACATCCTCTTTCACTATGGAGCAAAGTACATATATCTTGTTATAAAGCATCGATTTATAGAATATAACTACGAAACTTTGTTACCAAGCTGCAAGCTATGATTGATGGCTTTAAAAGACTATTAAAGAATTATTGTGATAATTAATCCGCATTATTGTGTTCTAATAATAACAAAAATTTTTGAAGTCAACATATATAGACTTTAAGCTATCTGTTGTTAAATAAAGAATTCAGAGTTGACATGTATCCAAGGAATATATAAGAACAAACTCTAAGATAGTGATCAGTCATCAAAAATTTATCGCCTAAGGTGTTTTCATGAGCATACTGCTTATAATGGTGGTATATTTTAAAGATATATAGTTTTAGTAGGAGTTCATAGTTTGGTCCGGATGTTTATTAGTGACATGTATTTCTTGATTGATTTATATAGAATATGGTAGATAGATTTTTTTTTTTAATATAAATTCTGATTTCAAATATGATATTTATCATATTATTATCTTTCATACAACAGTTTAAGCATAAAGTTTACCATAATGCATTAAATGGAAAGACCAAGGTTGATTTCACCTCAGTTTAAGTAAGACCAGATGAAAATAGGCATATAAGATAACTTTTCATGAAATTTTCATTCCATACATCCATACTTGATCTGTGTCAATTCATGTATTGATTTGGTAATCATTGATGGTCATTGATGGGTTCAATTGCCTACCTAATTATAACAGAGGCCGTTTTGATTTCATATTAATGTACAAAATAGTCTAGATTATTATAAAGAGTAATTTTTTAACAAACAGTAATAAAGCATGTACTTAAGTTTTCATTATATAATTGTTTCAGGAAAACTCACGTAGTCCAAGTAGAGATTATTGGGTTATATACTTATAACCCTATATCAGCTACACGTTTTCTATAAACTAGTACTGTCTTATTAAGTAAGACCAACTAAGTGATATAATTATGAGTTTAGGAAATTACTAATTAGTACGAGCAGTGTAACTATGTGATTACCCAATACTAATCCAATAAGAATTGATGAGGTCTTTATTGGCTATTAGTATATATAGACATAATTATTAGGGTTTTGTTCCCTAAGCCAAATAGAACATATACGTTTCTCCTCTGCCTCCATCAGTAGAGAGAGTTCTCTATTGAGCATACATAGAGTATTCGGACCGTAGAAAACCTTCTACTCTCAGACTCTAAACAATTTATCGCTTCCGCTTACATGATTGCATCTTTTACTATTAATCACAATAGATTCAGGTTAGTCACTGATTTTTTCTCAATGAATATTTTTCTGATAATTTAACGTGATATATTCTAGGATTATCTTTGATTTAACAATCCATTATTCATGTCTAATACTTAGACCATCTCATTCAAGGTGATTCCTAATAGCTCCCAGATGCTGCAGATGTTACTGCCTATAGAAAAAGCTTTCTTGTCACGGCCAGGAGTCAACTTTTCTAAACATAATCTTAGAAACATTGTGAAATCTCTCTTGAAAAGTTCCAAATACACAAAAAACACACTTTCGGGGCTTGTTTTTGCAATGTGTATGTTACCTATGCTTAGTTGAATTCCTGATTCACTCACGAGTCCTTGAGGGACCTGAGTTTATCACTAAGTTATGTCACACATATATTCCTCTTAATTTCAGAGCATTCCTAATAGAACAATGATATAAAGATAGAAGAACCTATGCAGGTAACTAGATCATTCTGGAAGATGATTACACATGATTACACGAATAGTAGATATAAAAGGCATGGTAACAACCAACAACTGGAATTTGTTTGCCAGCAGAATAAAAATTACAACTACTTCAATATTGTAGTAAGCTTGAGGGTGGAATAGCCTATTTTGAGCCCCTGACAGAGTTGGTAACGAAAGTTTTCAGTCACCATTCCAATTCAAAATATAAGACCAATTCATGCACACTAGCAATTCACTTCATTGCCCAAAACTCCATTCAAAAGTTTAAAACTCAAATATGCATTCTCAACCATTGTCATTGCAATTCATGTTCAAGGGCAGTTTTTTTTATGAGGTAAAAAAGGGAAATTACTGTGTTCACTGACCTGAGAACGCCATTGGAGAATATAACAAGAATGAGCAAAGTGAAGAAAACAGTCAGGAAAGAGCCTTCCATAGAAATTCTCTGGTATTCCTGCTATGAAACATGGCCCAAATCCTCTTCCCTTATCTCTCTCTAGCTTGTCATGAAAGCTTGGCAATGACCCGAAAATGATGTTGAAATGATTTTCAGGAAAAACTTCAGAAACACTTGAAAAATGCGTTCGTTTCTATTGAAACACTTGCAGGTGAAATGGATCAAATCCATTATCTCAGAAACACACTGAAGTGTATTTGGTCTTGAAGAGCATCCAAAATCTGCAATTCTTAGGCAATCAGGGAAAGTGTCCAAGTAAAGCTATCTTATGCTTTCTTCCAAAATAGGCTCTGCCTTAAACATCACCTGTTTCTGCAATCAAAAAACAAAGAAAAACGTAAATGTTAAAGGAACTAATGTGAATTTAGGATTTTTACAATATTTTTACTGTACACATATGGTAAATGTAAAATCCAAAATTTTATAAGGATAAAAGTGTAATTTTTGGTCAATGGCAAACTTGTAATTTTGAATTTTCAGATATTTAATTAATTAAATCTGAGATGAATGTAGACACATTTGAGTCTAAGTGCATTTGGGACAAAAGTGAAAAAGAAATTTCAAACTAGGGACAAAAATATAATTAAGGAGGAACTAAAGTGAAAGAATCTTTTTAAAATTTGTGGCTAACATGGAATTTCAGAAACTTTTTTTTGGTCAAATCAGATTACGCCACATGTCCCATTATCTACGGTTTCTGAAAATTTCATTTAAACCCCCATTTTCTTCTTATTCTCCATAGAGGCCCTCCAAATACACTCTCGGTTACTGTTCACTTGAGAGCTCACTGCCAACCCAATAGCTCGATGTGCTAGCCTACCATGACCAAAAGGTGCCGATGAAGCCATGCTGGGTGTTGCCACCGTGAACTGCCGCTTTTCGTCGAAGAAAAGACAGTTCGAAATCATCACCACCGGAACGGTTTTTCGCTAGCCATTTCTTCCTCCGACGTCTGATCAACTCGTTGTTGCCACCGTTGAACTTGTCTTGACTTCAGATTTTATTTTCGACCACTCTCAGCCTCTAACTCGATTCCAGTGAGAAGTTGGTTACTGTAGTATTTTTTTAATATTAAAATTTTGTGGCATTTTTCTAATTATTTCAGAATTGAGATATTTTTCCGGAGAAAATTATATCACGTGAAAGAAGAGATTAAAAATAAAATCTCATGATTTTGAAGTATTGAAATGGTAACTGGAAGATTGTTAATTATCGATATGAAAAAATGGTATTTTTCTAATTATTTTCAAAATGTGGTATTTTTATAATTTTTAGATTTTTGAGCCCATTTAATGCTCAAGACCTCGAAACTGAGTTCTGATTTCGAATTTAGACTCAGTGAAGTTGAATTTGGACTCATAAAATATCACTATTTTCTGAAGTGGCACGAAAATTGAGAAAATAGCTTGTAAATTGTATCATTTTGCGTGCCACGGGCCGGTTCCACATTGAAAACCGTTTTCGACAAAATTTATGTCTAACCTAATGTTTTTGGATATTATGAATTCAGTGGTGACCTCCGTTTCTCAATCTGAGGCTTTGTTTGAAAATTCACTTTTTCAAATGAACGTGTCGGAATCTAGAAACGACCGTCTAGACAACCAACAAATCGACATAGAAGTTTTCTAGCGTCGCTAGCTCAACATAATTACTATTTCGAGGTAGGGGATTCAATTTCTTTATTTTCTATTATTTTTCATTAAAATTAGAATTTATTCTGAAAAATAAAATTTCGTGATTTTATTAAATTAAATTATTTGAATAATAATTTTAATGAACTATAAACTTGTGAAATGTTATAGAATACTTTGGATATTCTATGTATGATTTTGTACTAGTTTTAATCTTGGGATTTGGTTAAATCTTAGGAATAATGTTTTTGAATTTTTAAGTACAAAATGGATTTCTATTTAAGAATCAGAGCATGTCTAGAATGTTAAACCACTGTATGGTTGTATAAGGCTCCACATATTGCACATTTCATATAATCATGTATGAGAGTCATCTTAGACATCATGGTGTTGTAGTAGGCGGACTAGTACGCCTGCCTTCAGTGAGAGCCCATAAACCCGTGCGGGGTTTGTATTATGACTATCTCTACTAGGTAGGTGTAGGCATTCGGTGCCTCTCCATCTCGGTAGGATTAGACACACGGGTGTTCCTCTGATTTCCATTGATAGATGTTAGGTAAGGAGCACTCAATACATGCAGTATAAGTTGCTCTAGTCACGATGAGATGGTGAGAGCTCATGTGAAGTGTTGATTTATGTGATGTACTTTATACTTATTTGTTTACGATTTTCTATGCTTTTTGACCTAGACATCTAGTTTTGATTTTAGCATGGTTTTCTATATATGTTTTGAAAGCTTAATATTTATAAAAATGCTCTCTAATATTACTAATTATGTAGGTATTTTAAGAATTATAAAAACTTTCCCCAAAGGGAGAATTGGGTAAGCTACTAGGTATTTTATGCTCACCCCTCTACTTTTTCCACAGGTGGTATCCAGTGTGACATTGATAACCAACAAGCAGATTAAGGGGCTATCTATTACCTGTAGTTCATGACTTGGTTATGCTAGGAGTATGGATTTAAGACTTATGTTTAAGCCTTGTTAAATAAATGAGTTATACTACTTTGACTATGTCTGTAAACTATATATGCCATACTAGTTTGATGTTGAGGTGTGAATGGTGATGCTCGATTTACTATTTGAATTTAGTTATTCTAAATTATTTAGTCCATATTTATTGGTGACTATGAACAGTGGGATAGACTCACTAGTTGGAATTCTAATGTTTTTATTTATCGTGCTAGTCTTTTTAAAAAATTAAAACTCTTAAAACCTTTTCTTTATAAATGAAGGTATTTTCAATTCTAGCAAAATTCCCTTTCTGCCACTATTCTGGGGTTTGAGTCATGACAATAAATATAAAGAATTGTTGCTTTAGGTTCTCAAGATCTGATTAACATACTAGAACTAATTGAAATACACCCAATTAATTGTTGAGCTTATTGGGTTGTTTCATACAGAAATGAAATAAATTTGTGGCAAGTAACAAGGGAGATAAGATGAGAGACCTGAAAAGTCCGTTTATTTTATGAAGATTTTGGCAGTCTAGTTGCATTGATGTGGCCAGGCCAATATGCCTAGTAGGTACATATCCTCTTCGTTGTTGCCAAAATAATTTTTTCTACCTGCACGATTGTTATTATTATTATTATGTTTTTTTTTTTTTTTAAAAACTAACATGAGCTTGTTGTCTCTCTACTGAATTTATGTTTCATCATTTGTTCATGTCCTTTCAAAGCTAGAACAAATTGGTTATACTCTAGATAGGATAAGGAGGTTCGCAAGTATTGCTAATAAAAAAATTTCATATTCTGGTCCAAGACCTCTAGCTAATCGGAGGACTTTGTAAGTATCATCTATAGGCTTATTAATGATATTTAATGCTAAATTTTCACAAAATATTTTAAATATGCATAGATATTCAGCAAGGGATAAGTTTCCTTTTTTTAAACTAAATTTCTTTGATTTGAGGGAGGAGATGATCCTTTATGGATTTCCATATACCTTGTAGGTTAAATTTTGAATGTCTGATATGAGCAGCCAATGGTTCCTAGTAAGATCATGTGCTATTGAGTCAAGTTGCAAACTTTGGATTGATTATTTCTTTCCCACTTTTTCAAACGACGATTTCACTTGGTATGCCACTCTTCGTCAAATGATCATATAAATTAGATTTCCGTAAGAGAAGATTAGTTTGATTTAGCCTAATAGAGATTAAAGGCTTGAGCAAATATAGAAGTTTCAAGAGGGAGATTAAGTACAGAGGGAGAAAAAGAGTGCTTTTCGAAGGAGCGGAATGAGCCATAAGAATCAAATTGGCTTTGACTCTCATGAGAGCTCTTTGATACCATAACAATTTTTTTTTTGGCTGAAAAAAAAGAAAAAGAAAATGGGCTTAATTTACACGAGAGACCATTTAGAGGAAATAGAGAGCAGATATCCTTAGGTGATTGTTGGCACTAACAGTTATATGTAATTAAGTGATATTCTTAATTAGGTGTGTGAGTCTCTTACACAAGTTGCCAAATTTGAGAAAAGAAGATCTCGACTTTCCTTAGAGGTGGCTTCTTGTTTTATTTTCTTTTCACGGTACTCACAGAGGACGTTAAAATCTTTTACACAAATCTAGCTATCATCAATTAAAATGTTATAAATAAGAGAATAAAGGCATTGTCAAAAAAGCCTACCTTAAGCTAATTCAGCTTGATTGAGTAGACAAGTAAACAATGTTGCAACCAGCATTATTAATTGTAGACATATTACTTCTCCATTTCTATGTTCTTTTTGAATGTTGTTCTTTAGTCTTTACTTCCAGGGAAAGGAAAACCATCAATTTCGAACAAAATTAAATCTTTATAGATAGCTTAGATTTGGTACGTAGTTTGGGGTTGACCACAAGTTTCTATAGTTGCGATTATTTGTGTATTTGGGTTAAAACTTCAATGCTTATCAGAGATTTTTTTATCAAACACGGAAATCCCATAGTTTTGTGCATGCCAAGTAATACGATCTTGAAAATTTTTTGAGTTTATTTATCTCTAAAGTCAAATTGGAATCAATTTTCTAGAGCTTACATTGTCAAACATTTTGAGTTTTTGTTTAAGATTTTTTTAAAAAATTTATATTTGGTGATCTTTAGAAAATGTTTTAGGTAGAATAGATTAACAGTACATCATTTTAAATATGATTTTTTATTTTTTTCATTCGTGTTTTACATTTGTACTCGGAATATGAACAGAAATATTAATCGCATTAATAAAATGCCTGTCTAGCTAGGTTTTTTTCAAAAAGTATTTTTTGCACTTTGCTAAATAATACTTGTCAAGAATTGATCGATATAGTAAGACTTAATGGTCTTGTCATGTCAAAAGTTCCAGAGATGGAATGAAAACGATTGTTTCCTTGTCTTCCCCGTAAAGAAATATTATTGTGATTTGATCATACTTCCATGTACAACTAATTTAGACGTGTAGTCATTGAACCTTTAATAAAGTAATAAGTAGCTAAATGAATTAGAGGTTCTAACTAAGATAAGTGATTCACTAGAAATTGTCTTAATTAATAACCATAGACAAATGCAATACACTTAAAAACATTTTTGTGGAAAAAAAAACTGCTCCACGCAAACTACGCAAGCATATGAATACTAAGCATTTATTTAGCTTAAGCCATAAAATTTTATTGAGCCCGCAGTTTCTTTGTCAAGGAAATAACCAACCAAGTTCACCTACTGCCATGGATTCAGTAACCATGTCGATGAACCTCCTAAACAATTCATTTATAATAGTTTCTCCAAATTGTTTGACCAGAATCTGTAGGCTCCGCAATCGCTCTCATGTAATTGGAAACATATTTTCCTCTCTTGTGCTTATCATCAATTTTTGTATTGTTTTTGCCAGTTGATTAGCTGAAACCAGCATCTCAAGCAATTTCGAAAACATCAAGCATCTGCATGGAGAAAGATTCTTCTTCTTGAATTATCTTTTTCGCCTCCCTTGTAGTTAGAAAATATAATGGCATGTTGAAATTGTCCAGGCTTTCCCTTTCAATTATTTCTGAGGTGGATTAAAGCAGTGTAATATTTGTATATATGTGTGTATATATATATATATGTTGGATCGGTTTCTCACCAGCCGTCCACGTGTCTTTGAACTCCCTGATGCTGTATCCTCCAACTATCCACGTGTCCTTGCTATTCCAAAGTGCTCTGAACTTCAGGCAAGGTCGGAGAGGCGGGGGTGACCACCTACAAAGACTCTCCGATGCTTAAGTCAGTGGTCTTTTTTTAAATCAGGGTAGCAAAGTTTTAGATCTATATGAGCATATCTTTGTTTCTTGCTTGTAAACTTTTAAAATATCTCTCTTTTGTATGTATGCATGCCTTCTTTCGGGAACGCATAGCTTATATATATATAGTCCTGAGATTATGAACCACCCGGTTCCCATTCTCAGGACTGAGTACTTTTTTCCTCAAAGTATTTTCCAGAGGTCACGGGTCGAGATTATCGTGATCTCCTCTGTATCGTTGTAGTCTGGTTTCTGCCGCCTTCTATGGTTTGAGTCTGTCAGGGGTGAGATTTGGAAAAGTCGTCGTTCTGTCAGGACGGCTTGCCCCTTGCGCACACCTACCCAAGATGGCATTAAATGCCCTGTCTGGGTCTGGAGTTGTGAGTTGCTTTCCATTATATTTTGGTGGAAGTCCCTTGGGGTTTCCGACCCCCCAGCTGTCGAGGTAAGGGTCGGACTAGGCCGAGTCTATCCAGGATCTGTGATGGGCTCGGCCCTAACCTGGGATAGCCCAATGGCCGATGTGGTATCACGTGTGATCCGCGTGGCCTTTAGCTAATCACTCTCGACACCTGTCGGACGGTGGGCCCTGTTTGTGACCTGTTCTGCCGCTTAATCATCTCCGTGGTGTATGATTTGGGGACGGGTCTCACAATATATATATGTATATCATATTAGTAGTAGATGTCACGACCCAAAATCCAGGCTAGTGGCAGAAGCAGAATTTCACAAAGGTGGGAAATTCCTTAATTTATTTAAAAAGTGTTAAAAGTTCTAGTTTTTATAAAAATAGTCTATTTAAGTAAAGTAATTGGAATTCCATCCTGTGAACCACTCTCATAGTTCGTATACACCATCAAACATGGATTGAACAATTATTTAAAAATCTGAAATTAAATATAAAACCCAGTATCATCATCATCCACCAAAAATCAAACACCAGAATGGCATACATCAGTTTGCAGACAAAATAGAAAGCAGTAATCTTGGTTCAATGCTAATACAAAACCCAAATAGTCCAAAGACTATGACAACAAA
>JXTB01000090.1:178332-218634 GCA_002914805.1 Parasponia andersonii
ATATGCACATGACACAAATCAACCCATACCCATGAGCTCACATCCTCTCATCTGTGGAAATCCAGGATGATGGCACTAAGTGTGCCTAACAGCCTATCTGATACCTAAGTCTATACCCGGAGGGGACACCCATGTAACGTCTACCAAACTTAGAGGGGCAACCGAATTACCTACACCTGCCAAATGGGGAGGTAATCAGAACTAACAAGATCTCGCGCGAGTTTACGAACTTTCACTGACGGTGGGGCATGTAGCATCACACTGTAGACCCACGATGCTAACACAATGCTTTTGTATGATCCTATGATACGTGCAATACCGAACTGAAGTGTGAAAATAACTATGTTCGGGTTTTTCAATAAAATCGGCATACTAGGTTTTTATGGAAAAACGGGAAGCATAATGGCCCTATTTTTAATATACCAAAAATAACCTGCACTCAGAAAATTCCCAGAGCAATATAGTATATATCGCATACAACAAATTCCCATTATAGACATTTAAGAAGTCTAAAAATCATGTTTATTCTCATATATTGTAGAAAGTAAGTTTTATTCGAAAACGATATAAAACACAGGTAATTGAATCCCTACCTTGCTCGAATAGCAATGCCACACTATTGAGTCCTCAAGATGTCGTTGACGATCGCCTGGAGGGTCGGGAACCAATTCCTAGCCCTCGATCGTCCTCTTGCGAAAAACCAACTTCTCATCGGAGCTTCAATTCTACAAACAGACCTCTTCATTGAATTCCTAGCACTCAAAATAGCTAGGTTAGACATATAACTTATCCAATTCGGGTCCGGGACTACACCGGACCGGTAGTATGCAAAACGAGGCAAAATTTCGACCGTCCGATCTCGATTTTTGTGTCGATCACCAAACCACACAATATATATATCAAACTTCTCCATTTTTCGAGTACATTCCAAAAATAAACTAAAAAACACAATCCAACAGCCGGATCGAAAACTAAAATTCAAAAACTCTAAATACCCAAAAATGGCAATTTTTGATCCGGACAGTATGGGGTTGAGATATATATACTTTAACGATCTTTGCGACGAGACGAATCCAACGGGACTAGTTGGAGGCCGAATCGTGGCCAGAATCATCGCCGGCGGCAAAAAATCCGAAATGGGTCAAAACGGCATCAATGGCTTTTTCCGACGATCTGGAGGCCGGTGGCAGCTGCTGATGACCAGCGGAGGTACGCGGCAGCTCGACGAGTCGACACCAGTCAGTGGATGGCCCGGACGGTGGCCGGCACGGCGGCGGCTGCCCTCCTCCTTGCTTCGGCCGTGAGCGAGAAATAGAGAGAGAAAGAGAGGGATCGGGGGAGAAGAGAGAAGAGAGAGAGAGAAGTGAGTCAACAGGCCACGTGGCCCGTTTTGAATGGGCTGTACAATTTTTCAAAAATTGCACATAAGTGCCCAAAATTTCAAATCTCTATCAATCTAGTTTCCCAAAATTTGCAATTTAGTCTCTTTGCACAAAACCTTTGCAAATTAACCCCCGTAATATTTTATCCGGAAAATTGGTAAAATGTCCAAATTACCCTCGAAAATTCTGGGTTTTTACGGTAGACATAACTAAAGTACTATTTATCTGTTGGAATCGAGCCTATTTTAGCTATATTCCATGCAATTTAATTATATATATTGGTTTGCAAAAATTACTATCCAATTTACCTATAAAGTACGATCTTATCCAATCTAACTAGTAATTAGATTAGATTGGATTTTGCAACTGGTTATGAGTCCATTTTTTGGTGACTTGTACTAATATATTTTAAACTAACAGAAAAATAAAAATAAAAATCATTTAACATAATAAAACTCTTGAGTTTTAAGTAATATTTTGCCTTTTTCGAATATGTTTCCTAGAAGAGGTGGCAAATGAGGGCGAAAAATGAGTATACTATTTAGCTGTGTTATGATTTTTATTTAATCTAGTAGGGTAATTTCTACAAGCACTTAAATATATTTAGGAGCAGCCATTGTCATCATGTTTGGCCCATAGGAGCAGCCTACGTATACTATTCTTACTCTGGAAAGATTTGTATAGTGAACCTCTGTAGCTCTTTCTCAAGTGTTGGTCTTATAATAAGGGGTTCTTGGCAAATTACACTTATTCCAAAGTGTATTTTAGGAAATACTATATTTTTGAATACCTTTTTTAAGTTTTAACTAGTTTATTATTAAGACAAAAGTTGTTTAGCAGTTATCCTATTAAAGGTCTAGGTCTGGCCAGATAAGGAAGTCGAATAAGACTATATGGTCAATCAAATAAGAATACGGTCTTCAATTTCTATTTGTGATTTAAGGGTTTTAGCTAAATCTGGTCCTTAATTGATCAATACCTTCAATTTCTATTTGTGATTTAAGGATTTTAGTTAAATCTGGTCCTTAATTGATCAATACAATGAATGTCAGTAATAGATATACAAGTCTTTTACCTAAAATACTATCACAGGATATTAACTCATATCATAATTAAACCCAGAGATTCTAAGTCTCTTTGCCCAAAATTAGATTATAATAACAATCATAAATCATCAATCACCTCCAAAGACTCTCTAAGTCTTTGGTATAAAAGATAGTCATAGAAATGACTCAATACCCAATACAGAATTAAAATAGTTAACAAAACTACAATGTCCTAGAAATAAGATTTCAATAGAAGGCTATCTTTGCAGCGACACCTGTCTCCCATCTAACCTCATTTTATTTTAGAAATCATAAATAATTTTTAAAAAATATTTGTGAAAATATGCAACATAAAATTAGGGGCATATAGGAATACTATACAAGTTCACAATAAGGTTCCATTTTAGCCATTGGCAAACCAAATCTGAATTTCAAGTATTCCCTTTTGAAAATATAATAGTAAGAATTCAATAACTCTCAATATAGACTCATGAGTGAACTGATCCATATAACATCAATTATACCACCATAATGATGCTTTGATCTATCTCAATTCAAGTAATGAGTCACAAGTTGAACTCAATATTAACGAACTCAACGATGACTCTTATCCACAAAAGATTTTAATCAGAGTCCCCAAAAATTCCTACAAGTCAATATAAGCAAAATATCACAAGTAGTATTCTCCTACTAATTCCAAGAGAGAATACATGATAAGATTGATTCTTATCATCATCAGTCAGCCAATTTTGTGTCTAACATACTGATTCTACTTACTATGCTAAGTAAGTGCGGTTAGAAGAAGTTCTTCACTTGATACACAGTATACTAATTAAATTATCAAACTCTTAAAACATATCAATTTTTTTTTTTAAACCACGTTATGCAAATAATTTTCCATAGTTCTTTATTAATGAAAAGCTTTAGGTAATATTTAAGTGAGGCTTTCTTTAGGTTTTAAAACTTTAAAGTTACTACACTCTATTACTTTTATTAAAAATAATTTTGAAAAATATTTTAACGATAAGAAAGACTTATAAAGCATTCTAAAAAATAATAGAGTGTGTCAAGTGTAGATTTGTTTTTCCTCCAAACATCAAATCAGGTGTATCAATCTATAGTTTTATCTATTTGAAAATCCATTCATATATCAAATAGTTCAAATTTTAATTTCAAAGAAAATGACATATAGCATCATGCACCACTTAAGTCTTTCCAAGACTTAGGTATTCAAAACCAAAATATTTTATCCAAAGTTCATATAAAACACCATCCCAAGTCTTCAATACGAATAGTTCCCAACATTTGAAAAATTAAGTTAAAACCAATAACACAAGTATCCGATTATCCAATTGAGGTAAATAATGCAAAGTCAATTCTACCTAACTTACTTACCTAATAATCAAGACATTCATGGTATACCAAGGATTTTACAATCCAATAATCACTAACGTCATAAATAGCTCGAATAATTAAGTCACATATACATAATGAAAAGATTGGGAGAATAACTAAATGCAAGCAATGAGACAAATAGGGTCATAACAACAAGATTTCACAAAACTTCTAAAATGAGTTTTCAAATTATAAAATATCTCCATTTATACTAGGTTCCATACAGGTTAGCATAACCAATTTTATTTTACAAATTTCTTATAACAAGATATTATAAATTTGACTTTAGAAATATATGTATAAATGTCCAAGAATTTATATGCATACTACACTAAGTAGCACTAAAAAGTTTTCAAAGATTTCTATAAATTTAAAGTCAAATGACAAGTAGAAGTTGGAGAATATTTAGTAAGAATATCAACCCAAATTTAAAACTAGATAATTATTGAGAACCTTAAGTTTATAGAAAATTTACTTGATAGTAAGGACTTTTATTTTCAACTCAATACTACTAAATATGCAATAAAAATCTTACTAGTACCACAATTTGTTTTAAGAAAAGAAATTTTTCAAATTTTATAATACTAGCAATTTTACAAACTTCAAACTCAAAGTGGTACTATTATATATATATATATATATAAATATATATATATATATGGGATACAGTCCTTAAAAAATATGAACCACATATACCTAACTATTACTCACAATTAAAATGTATATGGTTCCTTTGAAAACAAAGATAATTCATTGGCCAAATACAAATATAAATCCAATTTTATTAACTTGAAATTTTCCTAAAGTTTCAAGACCAATTTATCAAGCTTGTGACTAACCAAATTTCAATTCTTACAAAAATGTCTACATTTAAGCACCACATAAGTAAATTTGATAAAACTAGTTCAATGCAATATTCAAAGAACATTACATATCATACCAATTTATTAACCAACTAGATTCTACTAATTCAAGAATTTCCTAACACAAATTTAACTTGGTAAGACTAGAAAAGAATATTTTTATTTTTACCAAGTTCATATTATTAATCAATGAATGAAAATTAGCATGTTATGTCCACTAACAAGTTCAGCAAATACATAATAGAAAATCACAGACACATATTACCAGACACTCAATCTAGTTAAGCACATATAAACAATTTCCAATAATTTCAAATAACTACCCTACAAGTATAACTAATGTCAAATCATACAAATCAAGATACAAGACACTGAGTTGCTATTTTAGAACCCACCAGATTCATATAGCTTATCATAATAATAGACATAGGAATACAAGAGTGAATGCCCATTTGATTTGAGAAATTTTGATAAGTATAGAATTCACTAGTCTCGTGTTAACCCTAATACTTTTCAGACTAGAATTTCAAGATTATAACTATCCCAAGGATACTAGAGTTCCACTCTAGGGAGGTGAATGAAGGATTCATAATGAATTGGAGCAAAACAACCTCTTTATCCAATTCTTAAGTGATGTATGAAGTATTTGTCAAACACTTTTCTAAATCCTTTTTAAACATCAAAATATCACATGCAAGATCCTAGATGGATCTGATGCCTGAAGATCTGATATAAATACGGTCACGACCAGAAATCCAAAGCTGTGACTATTAGTAAATTTATGTTGAAACAATAGTAAATAGTGGTTTTTCCAAAATTCTAGGAAATTGAGTGCTTGAAATTTTAGATTTTAGTTTTCAAAAGTAAGTAAACTTCACAATCAAGAAACTTTTCATTTGTTTTAATTTTTCAAGGAAAATCCTTTTTAAAAAGTTTAAAGGGAAATATGACTAATTAGTTTAGAAAC
Organism: Parasponia andersonii; assembly: GCA_002914805.1. Taxonomy (NCBI): domain Eukaryota; kingdom Viridiplantae; phylum Streptophyta; class Magnoliopsida; order Rosales; family Cannabaceae; genus Trema; species Trema andersonii. The sequence goes on from JXTB01000090.1 coordinate 183,986, forward strand.
ATTTGTAAGTTTATAAATTATAGAAAAATGAGTCTAATTAGACCTTAAGTCCAATGTTCAAATAATTCACACAAAATCATTTGTATTTCTAAGTACTCATTTTAATAGTAAAATTTATCCTCATACATCTACTTAATAAAAACACTACAATTGGTTAAATAAATTTGATATAAAAAGAAATGATAGCATAGAATAGGAACTAATCAATGAAGATATGGAAGATGACATACATAAGCCTAACAAGCTTGTCAAGCCACTGAGACAATAACTCCAAAATAAATCAGCACCTAAAAGTAGGAGAAAATAGGGAGGGTGAGCACATAAATGCTCAGTAGAGAATCGATTACAAATTTTTATATGTAAGAAAATATACTCACATTGAAGGTCTTGCATTGTTAGTATTCTATTCAAAATAGTTTACAAAACTCATGTAGAAATCATAGTCCAATAGTTCAAACATTCCAAATCATTGTAAAATATTCATCAAAACCAGTACATATCTATTTAAGCCAACATATAACTATGTATGCAATCATGATGTCGGAAGTGTTCTAGTAGATCACTCGTAAGTCCAAACTACCTCAAGAGATACCATAAGTCCGATCACCCAATATGAGGCATCGTAAGTTTGACGGCCGTGTAAATGTGTGAATGCATGTAAATGCTATATGAGTAACAGAATAAGGATATGCACCATTTCCACAAAATCACAAAATAACCATGCAATATTCTTTAATCAAACCACTTTTAGTCATCAAAAGTGAGTTCTCAAATCGTTTGGCATTTTTTAAAAATTTCAGCATTACAATAGCCATTTTTTTAATCAAAACTCAAAAATCCAATTCGCTATAGAAAACAGTTCAAAATAGTATTTATGACATACCAATCAGTGTGATGTGCCTCCTAGATAATTTATATCTTAAATAGGTCAAAACAAATATAAATCATATTTTTATGAATTATTTTACAAAATTCTAGATTTATTCAAAATATGTAAAAATCAAAATTAAACCAATTTGGAGTTCAAGTAATCAAAGACCTCAATCGAGTGTCCAAATTAGACCAATATAGTTTTCCAACCTTTTGATCGATAGGTTTGAAAACTTGATTTTCAATTAAAGCTTCAGATTGTGAAATGGACTTCACCACTAAATACAGAGCACTCAAAAATGCTAGATTAGACATATAATTTGACCGATTCAGGCTCAGGTCGAACTTGGGCCCACAACATCAAATTAGAGGCAAATTTAAGCCATTAAATTTAGATTTTTGTGCCTGCCACCAAATATAGTCAATATATATATATATATATATATATATATATCAAAATACTTGTACTTATAAGTACATCACAAATATGAGGTATATTTTACGATAAAATGGTCGGATTAAAAAAATTAAATATAAAACTAAAATAGCTCAAAATTGACAAAAATGAAAAAATTTAGTCCGAACAATATTGAGTCAAGATATATATACCATGTGAATGATCGTGATGAGATCATTTGAACCCGACCAATTTCATGGCGAAACATTGCCGGAATCGGCGCCAGCATCGGAAAACGGCTCGCGGTTGTTACATGTTAGTGGCAATGAACCAGGCTATTTTAGGTGACGGAACAACTGATGCTGGCTTCGTTTGAAGCTTGCTGTCGATTCCTACCGATGGCGGTGCTCGACGACATTGGTAGGGGCTTCGTCAGAGTTCCATCGGTATTTCGGCATTTTCGCCAGATTTCGTAGAGAGTGGGAGAGAGAGATCGGGAGAAAGCTGAGAGAAGGGGCAATAATAAGTTTCTAAAATTACACTTTTATCACAGCTTTTAAAATTTCATTTAATCTAGTCCTTAAAAAATTACAAAATGGCCCCAAATTTCATTCTTTTATTTCATTTAAATCCAAAAATTCGAATTTTTAATTTATATAGTTTTAATTTAATTTAATTTATTTATTATTATTTTTTAAAATGGTCAAAAAACCAAAATTCCTTTTTAAAAACTTTGGACTTTTATATCCTTCCCTCTTTAAAAGAATTTCGTTCCAAAATTTAAGTATAATAGGGAGTATGAGTAAACAACATAGAATAACAATCAAAATTAAAGTGAGCTACCTATTATGGTATGTAGGAGTAGCGATTTGAATACTAGTTTAATTGAGAAGTGTGAAATATACACTCCGCACTGGAGCTAGAATTCGTCAACATACTAGTGTTATACAAACGTATATGACAAGGATATATATAAAAGAGATGGAATCGCAAAATGAGCTCATCAATAGGCTTAAGGCCTTGATACAAGAGATAGGAAGTGATAATACCAAATTGGTAATAATTCGCAGAAGCAGTAGTGTTAGTCAGGACTAGAAGCCGAAATCACAAGATTTTTATAACCAAAACAATAATTATTAGGCACCAATACAGCATAGCAAATCAAATGTCAGGTATATACAATATCGTTCAAAGATCACACCCGATCAGTGACACACTGGGATAATTCTATTTTTCTACAACTAAATTTGGTCCTAATAAGTTATTGAGTCCAAAGACTAACAGAATCCTCATCAACACACGATAATACTCAATAAGGTCTCGAGTAGAAAATAATTATACTTGTATTACATAAGATAGACGAGTTTCGAAGTCAAAAACGATAATAGGAGTACAATGATATATGTCTTTTACTATTCCTCATAACGAGCAAGTAATGACCATGTACACAAGATATTTCTAGTCAAGGACCGAATAGAATTACTATAAATGGAAATCTCCAACCCATAATTACTTAGTAGAACAAATGCCAATAGGACCACTACAATTTATGTATATAAAATGCAAGTATCCACATAACATATATAGTCCAAAGACTTCCCAAGTCTTTTGTCCAAGGTAATATCACAAGTTATTAACTCATACTATAATTAAACCTAGAGACTCTCCAAGTCTCTTTGCCCAATATAGGATTATAATAAGAATCCTAAATCATTAATCAACTCCAAAGACTCTTTAAGTCTTTGGTATAAAAAGAAAGTCATATAGAAATGACTCAATACCCAATATGCGATTAAAACTATCAACAACACTATAATGCCCCAGAAATAAGGTTCCACTAGAATAGGTTATCTCTACAACGACACTTGTCTTCTATCTAACCTCATTTTATTTTAAAAATTATAAATAATATTTTTTAAAAAATATTTTTGAAAACATGCGACACTAAATTAGGGGCATATAAGAATACTACACCAGTTCATAATAAGGTCTCACCTTTATCATAGGTAAATCAAAATTAAACTTCAAGTATTCTTTTTTAAAATATAATAGCAAGAGTTCAATAATTGTCAATATAGACTCATGGCTGAATTGATCCCTATGCTATCAATATACCACCATAATGATACTTGGATCTATATCAAATCAAGTAATGAGTCACAGGCTGAACTCAATATCAACGAACTCAATGATGACTTTAATTTACAATAGCTTATAACCAAAATCTCCAAATATTCCTAAGAGTCAACACAAGCAAAATACCATAAGTAGTACTTTTTCATTAATACCAAGAGAAAGTATATTGACAAGATTTGAATTTTGTCATCATTAGTCAATCAATTTCATATCTAACACATCAATTCCACTTACTATGCTAAATAAGTACGATAAAAAGGAGTTATACTGCTTGATATATAGTTTACTAATTAAATCATCAAGCATTTAAAGGACATCAGTTTCTTGAGTCATATTTAAACATAATAGAAATTTTCTTAAAATTTTTAAAACTTTTTCTATAGTTTTCAAACAAGTCTCTCTAAGAGATCTAAAAGCTTATTTTCTTTTTTTTGGTATACCAAGTTATGGAATTAATTTTCCATAGTTCTTTATTAGTGAAAAAATTTAGGTAATGTTTAAGTAAGCTTTTCTTTATGATTTATAACTTTGAGGTACTATACTCTGACAATTTTATTTAAAATATTTTTAAAAGATAATTTAATAATAGGAAGAACCTATAAAGTATTTTAGGAAATAATAGAGTGTATCAAATGTAATTTTTTTTTTTTTTAAACTTCACTCAACTTGTAAAGCACGTTTATAGAGAATAACCTCTTTTTATAGCCAACCAATTTATATTATGCACAACTCCAAGAGTTTAAAAGTTCAAATTTTAATTTCAAGAAAATAGAACATATTTAAATGCATATTCAAAATTTATTAAACGTCAAATTTGGGCATATCAATCCATAGTTCTTACTATTTAGAAAATCCAAGTTTCATTAGTTTAAATTTTTATTTCAAAGATGATACCATATATAATTATGCACCACCTAAGTCTCTCTAATGCTTAAGTATTTAAAACTAAAAATACTTTTATTCAAAACTCCAATGAAATGTCACCCTAAGCTCCTGACACTAGGAGTTCCCAACACTTAGAAAACCAAGTTAAAATTAGTAACCAAGTTAAAATTAGTTATACAGGTACCCAATTATCCAGTTGAGGCAAATAATGCAAAGTCAATTCCGTTTAGCTTACTTACCCAATGAACACGACATTTATCTCATATCAAGGATTTAACAATCTAATGATTACTAAAATTATACATACCTCAAATAAACAAACCACATATATATGCTAAAAAACTTGGAAGAATAACTAAATCCAAATGATAAGTCAAATGGGGTCATAACAATAAAATTTTACAAAACTTCCAAAATAAGTTTTCAAAATATAAAATTTCCCCTATTTATTTCAAGGTTCTAAACATGTTAGCATAACCGATATTACTTAGCAACATTCTTGTAACAAGATATTATAAGTTTAACTTTTTGAAACATATGAACAAGTGTCAAAGAACTTATATGTATACCACATTAAATTACACCAAAGATTTCTTTTAAAAATACAAATTTTTTGTCAAAAGTTACCACATAAATTTTACCATAAACATTATTTTGCAAATCAATTTTCCAAGGCTTTCTTTAGATTCAAAATCATGCGACAAATAGAAACTTAGTAATTTATTTATTTATTTGTAACTAAGTTTATATTATTCAATCAATTCATAAATGAAAACTAGCATGTCATGTCCACTAACAAGTCTAACCAGTGCATGATAAAAAAAATTACGAAAATATACTACACTCAAACTCTTTAGGTACATGTAAACAATTTCTAAGAAATTCAAATCACAACCCTATAAGTATAACTAATGTCAAGTCATATCAATCAAGATACAAGACACTGAATTACTATCTTAGTACAAGGCTGAATGCCCATTTTAATTTAAGAATTTCGACAAGAATAGAATTTACTAGTCTCATGTCATCCTCGACACTTCTGAGACTAGAGTTTCAGGGTATAACCATCCTAAGAATACTAAAGTTCTATTCTAAGAAGGGAAATGAATGACTTAGAATGAATTGGAATAAGGACAATATATGTAGCCAATTCCTAAGTGATGTATGAGGTATTTATTAAACACTTTTCTAAATTATTTTTTAAACACCAAAATATCACAAGCAAGATCTTAGACAGATCTGAAACCTGAAGCTCTGATACCAAAACTGTCATGACCGAATATCTAAGGCCGTAACTTTTAGTTAATTTCATATTGAAATAATGGTATATAGTGATTTTCTCAAAATTTCAGAACAAATCGAAAACTTGAGGTTTTAGATTTTAATTCTTAAAAATAAGCAAATTTCACAATCAAGAAGCTTTTCATTTGTTTTAATTTTTTAAGAAAAATCCTTCATTTAAAGTTTAGAGGAAAATCTAATTAATTAGTTTAGAAACATTTGTAAATTCATAAGCTTTGGTAAAATAAGTCAAATTGAAATCTTAGTTGCACTGTTCAAATAATTTACGTAAAATCATTTGTATTTCTAAGTACTCAATTTAATAGCAAAATCATCCTTATACATCTACTTAATAAATACAATACTATTGGCTAAATCAATTTGACAAAGAAAATAATGATAATATGGAATAAGTACCAACCAAAGAAGACGTAAAAAATGACATTTTTATACCAAATAAGCTTGTCAAGCCACCAAGATAATTACCCAACAATAAATCAAACCTTGAAAGTGGGAGGAAGTAGGGAGGGTGAGCACATGAATACTTAGTAGAGTCTCAATTACAAGTTTTTTTATGTAAGAAAATATAGTCACACTGAAAGTCCTGCATGGTTAGTATTCCATTCAAGACAGTTCGCAAAACTCAAGTGGAAATTATAGTCCAATTGTTCAAACATTCCAAACCATTATAAAACATCCATCAAAACTAGTACATATCTATTCGAGCCAACATATTACCATGTATGTAATTATGATGTCCGAAGTGTCTTAGAAGATCACTCGTAAGTCTGAGCTACCTCAAGAGACGTCGTAAGTCTAATAACCCAATGTGGAGCATCGTAAGTTCGACGGCCGAGCAAGTGTGTGAATGCATTCAAATACTGTATGAATGTATGCAAATACTATATGAATGACAGAATAAAGATACACACCATTTCCACAAAATCACAAAATAACTATGCAATATTCTTTAATCAAACCACTTTAAGTCCTCAAAACTAAGTTCTCAAATCATTTGAGATTTTTTTAAAATTTCGGAGTTATAATGGCTATTTTTGATCAAAACTCAAAAATCTAATTTTCTACAGAAACCTGCTCAAAACAGTATATATGACATGTCAACTAGTGTGACATGCCTCCTAGACGGTTTATATCTTAAATCAGGTCAAAACCTATATAAATCACATTTTTATGAAATATTTAACGAAAATCTATAGTTATTCAAAATATGTCAAAATCAAAATTAAACCTATTTAAAGATCAAGTAATTGAATCCCTATCTCAATCTAGTTTCCAAAAAGCATTACGGGACTATGGAGAAAGTTTGGTGTCGTTTAGAGGGTCGGGTGTCATTTTTGAACCTTTTGATCGATAGGTTTGAAAACTCGATTTTCAATCAGAGCTTCAGATCATGAAACAGAATTCATCACTGAATTCAAAGCACCCAAAAACGTTATGTTAGACATATAATTTGATCGATTGGGGCTTGGGCAGAACCCGGGCACAGTGCAGGCAAAATGAGGAAATCTAAGTTGTTAGATTTAGATTTTCGTGCCTGTCACCAAATATAGTCAATATATATATATATATATCAAAAGTTTTATTTTCACGAATACATCCTAAATATGAGGTTGATTTTACGTTCTAACGGTCAGATTAAAAATTTAAATATAAAACTAAAATAGCTCAAAATTGATAAAGATGGAAAAATTCAATCCGGGCATTATTAAGTCAAGATATGTATCACGGGAAAATCATGACGAGACAAGTTGAACTCGACCGGTTTCATCGCGAAACATTGCCGAAATTGGCGCCAGCTTCAGAAAATAGCTCGCGGCTACTATATGTCACCAGCAGCGAACTAGACCATTTCAAGCACGGATCAACTAGCTCCGGTTTCATCTGGAGCTTAGCTATCAATTCCCACTGGTAGCGGCGCGTGACAACGTCGGTAGGGGCTTCGTCTGAGTTCTACTAGTATTTTAGCGCTTTCGTAGGATTTCGCAAAGAGATGGAGAGAGAGATCGGGAGAGAGCTGAGAGAAGGAGGAGAGATAGCCACATGTCCAGTTTTAAATGGGCATTAACAAGTTTCTAAAATTACACTTTTACCACATCTTTTAAAATTTCAGTCGATCTAGTTCTTAAACAATTACAAAATAGCCCAAAATTTCATTCTTTTATTTCATTTAAATCCAAAAGTTTGAATTTTCAAATTATATAATTTTATTTTATTTATTATTATTTTTTTAAATGATCAAAAGACAAAATTACCCTTTTAAAAACTTTGGGCTTTTACATTGGTGATATACACGCTATAAAATTCCAAATTCAGACTGCCTTTCCTAGTTAAAAATATATATAAATATATGGAACTAGTATGCAACACGAGATCGTAACTATATTGGAGAATTAAAATAATTCTTTCTGTGCTCTTGTTTTGGTGGATCTTGAGTATCCATAAACTTTAATGAATTGAAAGAGGGAATTGTTCCTATCTTTAATTCTATGAACTGCTCTTTGATTTTTGCTCTACTTAGTGTTTTTGGTCACATTTGGAGATGGAACAATTGTTTCAAGTGTATTTATAAAAAATGGTCTTTTTCTTAACATCAGTTTGAAAAATGGACGTTTTTTATACTTATTTAATAAATGACTATTTTTTAATTTTACTTTAATAAATAGTCATTTTTTAGGTGATCTATTTTTTGATAAAGTAAATCAATTCTTGAAAAAACAAATCAATTTTCAAAAATACATCAATGTATTTTGATATTCTAAATAAAGTAAATAATTATTTTTTAAAAAATAAATAATTTTTTTTAAAAAATAAAATAAAATTTAAAAAATAAGTCAATATATTTTGATATACTAAATATTAAAAACAGTCATTTTTTAAGTAATTTTCAAAACTCAGTAATATTTTAACAATGATTGAAAAATGAGCATTTTGCAAATTTTGATCCGAAATTCGGTCATCCGGCTAAAAAGCCCTCTCCAATGATAAGGTAATAGCTAGAATCAGTTCACTCGAGCACCAGTGCATGAAGAATACAAGCCAGTTTAAAAGAACACGAAAGTTTAGAAAGGTCACACAACGACACAAATTAACTCTTAAATTCTCAAAATTAAGCCAAAGGAGTTAGGTCACGTACTCGTGCTTGCGAACGACAAACTCGTCATCTAGTGATGGCACGACCTCCAGATTAATAGCCTCAGAAACTACTAAACGTGAAAATGATGACACTGATTCTATACAAGAGATTAGTACTGACTGAATGAAAAACCTCTAAGTTAAGATAAAACAAACGTTTGTGTAGGGAGCAAAACTGGAGGGGTTCTACTTGATGATCATACTCAGCTATCGGACAGACATACAATACTGACTTTTCCTTCTTGCCAGATTAGGTCCTGCATCGTTTTAGAATTAACTAATGAATTGTGTACCCTACAAGTTGATTTTTGCAAAAGAACTGATATTATGGGCTCCATTTATATCAACCTAATGGATGAGTGACATGTGTCAGATTACAAAATAAGAATACAAATTAAATACCATAATTAACAGACTTGATTAGCTCACGCTAACGGACCTTGAAGATCTCGTGGTTGAGTCTGAGTTTTAACCATACAGGCAGATTGGTTAGTCTGAAGATCTTGCAGTATTGCTAGACTCGTTACAAACATGTTAAGAATTAATGAAGGATAATCGAAGAAAGAATGAAAAACTAGAACACACAGATTTAAGTGAAAAACATTAATCGTGAAAAATTATTGGTAGAGAAGGAAGTTTCACTATATCCAAAATAAGGTACAGAAGATAGAGTTTTATAAAACGAAACTAAAATATATAGAATCCCAAAACTGTTAAATACATATGTGTATAGATGAAAATTTTACGGACAAAACGACCTATATCTCCCAATTACAAAAATGTCACATATATTGTACTGCGAAGGTTTTGGGTTAGGACAAATAGAATTCAGTTCATGAACTCTAACAATATCCATCTTGACACGAATTTTAATTAAGGAATGACTCCAATCTTTGATAAAAAAATATATATTCTTTACCTCTTCTAAAAGGAATGCAAAACTCAGCAAGTAACACCAATCAAGCCTAAACAGTGCTTAAACTTGTCTCTAGGAAGTGTCTTGGTCATCATATCAGTAGGATTATCATGATCCTACTAACTTTGCTTACAACTATATCATCTTGAGCAATAATATTACAGACAAAATGATACTGCACATTAATGTGCTTGGTCTTCTCATGAAATATCTGATCTCTTATGAGAAAAATAACACTCTAATTGTCACAAAAGAATGTGGTCTTCTGTAAGTCTTTACTGAGTTCACTAAATAGTCCCTTCAACCAAATAGCTTCCTTACACGCTTCAGTAATAACTATGTATTCAGCCTCGGTAGTAGACAATGCAATTGTTGTCTATAAGGTAATTTTCCAACTGATAGCATAACCACCAATGGTGAAAATATACCCAGTAAGAGATCTTCTCTTATAAAGGTCTCTAGCAAAATCAGAATCAACATATATAACAACTCCACTTCTAATTCTCTCATATTGCAAATAAGCATCAATAGAGCTACGTAAGTATCTGAAATCCACTAAATTGCTTTCCAATATTCTTTACTAGGATTCACCATGTATCTACTAATAGCATTGTCTGCATATAACAAATCTGGATGAGAATAGACTATAGCATACGTGAGAGATCACACTGTACTAGAATATAGAACTCGAGATATATAATCAACCTCATCATCTAATTGTGGAGAGAAAGTAGATGAATATCTGAAATGAGCAGCTAGTGGGGTACTAATAGGTTTAGTATTCTGCATATTAAATCTGTACAGAACTTTCTAAATTTACCATTTTTTACTTAGGTACAATTTACCTGCCTTTCTATTTCTCAGAATCTCTATTGCAAGTATCTTCTTGGCTGCTCCCAAATCTTTCATCAACTCCTTACTAAGCTATTTTTGACCTTTCTAATCTCTCTTTTATTCTTAATTGCTATCGACATGTCATCGACATATAAGAAAAGATACACAAAAGACCTATTAACAGTCTTCTTAAAGTGGACACAATTATCATATCTACTTCTCTTGATTTAATGAGTAGTCATAAATGAATTAAATTTCTTATACCACTATCTAAGTGACTATTTCAGACCATACAGAGACTTCTTTAATAAGTATATATAGTCCTCCTTGCCTGAGTCTACAAAACCCTCTGGCTATTCCATGTATATGTCTTCTTCATGTTCTCTATGTAAGAATGCTGTCTTCACATCTAACTGTTCAAGCTCAAGATCATGCATAGCCACAATACCAAGTAAAGGTCAAATTAAACTATGCTTTACAACTGAAGAAAATATATCTATAAAGTATACGACTGGAACTTAACTGTAGCCCTTTGCAACTAGCCTTGCCTTATACCGGACTTCTTCAATTCTTGGTATTCCTCGTTTCCTTTTGTAGATCCATTTACAGCAAACAACTTTCATATCTTTAGGTAGTTTCACCAAGTCCTATGTGCCATTCTTATAAAGTAATTCTATCTCCTCTTGCATGGTAATCATTCATTTGATAGAGTCATCACAACTAGCTGTCTCTTTATAAGTAGAAGGTTCTTCACTAGAATCAATAGCTTCAGCCACATTCAAAGCATAGACAACCAAATTGACCTCAGCATACCTCTATAGAGGTTTAACGTTTTTCTAGGCCTATCTTTAGCAATAGAATATTATGGTGACATTGGTAGTGACAATGGTAGTGTAGAGGAATCTGACTGAGATATAGATACTAGTATAGATTCTAACCTAATCTCAAGCTCTATCTGAGTATTTGATTTCTACTTATATTTACTACTAGAATCTCTAATAGGTAAATCATGAAGTATAGTAGATTCATCAAAAATAATATCTTTACTCATTATAATCTTTTCGGTTTCTAGATACCATAGCTTATATCCTTTAACACCAGCTTTATAGCCTAGAAAAATACACTTTATAGATCTTGGTTCCAACTTTCCATTATCAACACGAGTATAGGTAGGATATCCAAATATCTTCAGATTAGAATAATTAGTAGAAGTACCAGACCATACCTCTTTTGGAGTTTTTTTCTTATTAGCAGTTGAGAGAAATCAATTAATCAGAAAATAGACTATAGAAGCACCTTCTGCCTAAAAGGACTTTGGTAAATGAGCATTGGAGAGCATGCAATGTACTTTCTACATCAAAGTCCTATTCATATGCCCTGCTATGCCATTTTGTTATGGAGTTTGAAGAACTGTTAAATGCCTCACGATTCCTTCTGACTTGCAAAAGATATTAAACTCATCAGAATAAAACTCTAAGCCATTATCAATACAAAGATGTTTAATCTGTTTTCCTATCTACTTCTTGATCATAATCTTCTACTCTTTGAATATAGCTAACACATTATTCTTCTGCTTCAGGAAGAACATCTAAAATGATTTAGAGAAATCATTGATGATTGTTAGCAAATATTTAGTACCTCATTTAAAAGGTACCCTAGATGGTGTCCAAAGATCAGAATATATATAATTAAATGTTTCCTTTATGTTATAGATACCTTTTGTAAAGTTGACTCTCTTATGCTTTTAAAAAATGCAGTACCTACAGAACTTCAGTTTGCTAGTATTCTGCCCATCAAGAAGTCCTCTTTTGCTCAATTTAGCCATACCATTCTCACTCATATGCCTAAGACGCATATGCCAAAGTCTAGTGACTTCATCATCGAACAACAAAAGAGTAGAGACAACTGTTTCACTGATAACTGTAGAACCTAACACGATATATAATTTGATAGATCTTTTCTAGCTCTTCATCACGATAAGAGCTCCTCTGGAAACCTTCAGAATTCCACCTTCACTAGTGTACTTGAATCTTTTTGAATCAAGAGTACTCAAGGAGATCAGATTTCTCTTTAAATCTTGAACACATCTTATATCACAGAGAGTCCTGATAACTCTATCAAACATCTTAATTTTGACTATTCCAATACCAGTAACTTTACATGGTGCATTATTTTTCATCAACATAGCACTTTTGGATACCATTTTATATGTTGAAAACCTGTCTCTATTAGGACATATATGAAATATGTAACCAAAATCAAGAATCCAGTCCTCACATGGTTTGGAATCCCCATAAAAAATAACTAAGAGTTTTCTATCACTGATATCATCTTCGGCAACACTAGCTTCACCTGTATATTTAGTTTGGTTTCCATTCTGATTAGGAGTAGCCTTCTTATTCATGTTCTGAAACTTATAATATTCAAATTTGATGTGGTCCTTTTTCTTGTAATAGTTGCATGTTTTACTATTTTTTTTTTTAGATTTCGAACTGCTTCTATTATCACTCCCAAAATTCCTCTCCTGCATTCTTCCTCTAGCAATAAGTCCCTCTGTCTGAGTCTCAGTCCCTATAACAATCTGATCCATCTTTTTCTTAGAGAGCGAAAAAATCATAAACCACGCTCAAAGTAAGGGATTCATGACTATAATAAATAGTATCCCTAAAAGGTGTATATAAAGAGGACAACAAATACAACAAAATTAGCGCTAAATTCTCAGACTCATAATTAACCTCGAAAGCTTCTAGATCAGAAGCAATTTTCCTAAAGACTTTTATTTCCTCTTCTAGAGTCTTACCTTCTATCATACGATTTTGGTTAGACTTTTTGTCATGCACAATTGCTCTAATTTTAATCATAAAAGGCGGCAATTTTCTCCTTCAGAACATTATGTAATATTTGATTCGATAGGTACAATTGAATCTGAGATAGGAATTTTCGATCCCTACGCTACTTTTCCTCCATTGATAATGATGAGAGCATCACATTACTCCTTAACAGTGTAGCATCTAAATCCAACTGCGAGAGCGTAGCCTGCATCATAACAAAAATTTGGTCCTACAAAAAGCGGAACATCATATTTCATAAGTTACTATTATCGTGATCAAATATGGATTAAAGTCTCTAATACTAGTTTGCTAAGAATTAATGAACGATAATCGACAAAAGAACGAAAAGAAAAATGCAGAGATTTAAGTGGAGGACCCTAATCGGGAAAAACCACTAGTAGAGGAGAAAATTTTACTATGTCAAAAACAAAGTACAAAAAATAGAGTTTTATACGGCCCAGTCAAAATATATAAAATCCTAAAACCTTAAAATACATATGTGTACAGACAAAAATTATTTGGAAAAAATGGCCTTATAATACATATGGGCTCTAGGATCGGGCCTATTGGTCCGATCATTCCATTTCTACTATAAATCTCAAAATTTCTCCTAATTATAAAAATATCACGTATATCACACCACGAAGTTTTTGGGTTGGAGCAAATAGACTTTGGGTCACTAAATCTAACAAAACATATATGTGGGTCTCAACAAGATATTATTATGAAGACGAGTTACGAAACGGATACGTGGTAGTGGTCCAAATAATACCATGTATGAAGTTCAAAATGGATTTAAATTAGCTTGTTAATTTATATAAATACACTGAGATATACTTATTTGAAGAGAGCTTTTCTTTTCTTTTGTAGTTTCCTTCGTGTAATCTTACTACTCATTCAATATCCTGACTTAAGTATCAAAGTGTTTGTGGGTGACTACCTGTCCCGGTGATACAGATGACAGAAGTGAGGGGAAGAACTGACATAGAGATGGCCTGCAGAAGTCTATCCAACATGTACTTTTCCTATACTTCAAGGACCAAACCGAGCCACGGCTACACATGATCGTTCTTACTTCTGGGTCTATGGGCCAGCCAATCAAAGCCAAAGAGATAAGATTCAATTACGGTTAGGACACTGTTCAATCTAATTTCAAGGCAAAGGAGCTGATCAAAAGTTTTTTTCACCCTCAGTGTGTGGCTTTATGTTCCCTTAATTTATTTATTTATTCTGATCTCCGAATAAATCATCGTCTTGCGGTTTGATTTTTTTAAAAATAGTTAGTCAAATCATGAAAATATAAGAGAGATACTAGTGGCATATATATAAAATAAATTGCTTAGCATAAGCTAAGTTAAGTTCAGCGGCTGAAGGATTTTTCATTTATTAATATACTTAAAACAGAAACGATCACAAAAAGAGTGCTTATCTTCGTCTTGATAATAGCTCGTTATCCTAATAGATTTTTCTTTGCTTTACTACGCTAACAAAGTTTTTATCATTAAATATACTTCATCTTGAGTAAGTTAAATTGACACCTCAACTATCGATTAATCACCACTCATTCATTGCAGAAATGCACGTGAATGATTTATCATAAATGTCAAGGCGTAGCAAGTTGCTTTTTGCATAGATCATATAGATAGATAGGAACCGTTAACTTCTGACCACAAAATGAAAAGGCTTGACATTGACTATTTTTCCAATGACTATCCTTGTCTTAATTTCGTAAATGATAAAGACACTGCGCCAACCCGAGCCTAAAAAGGAAATTGAATTTTTAAAAGCTTTGACTCTTCAGCATGGCTCGGATAATATTTATAGTGTTCGGCTTAAGAGTTGGAAAGAAAATTTCTAAACAATGAGTCTTTTTAATTTAATTTTTTATTTTTAGAAGAGTACGATTTTATAAATGTCCAGTTTGTTTCCAGGTTTTGCTTTTGTTTTGTACTTTTTTCCTTTTTAGGTCCTTATTGAGGTTTGCTTTAATTGGGAAGATATAGTGTAACGCAAAATGTGAGTTATGCTTACGTGCATGTGCTCCCCACTTCCCCTACCATATATATTGATCCGTTAAACATTATGTTTTCTTTCTCTTTCTTGATCTATCGTTCTCCTCCCAACACCTGGGACGAAGGGACATTGTCCCTAGCACGACTCAATTGTATCTTTTCATTTTAAAAGTCCAATTTTTTTGTTACATGTATTTATAGTTTGATAATTAATCTAATTAAATATAAATACTAACAAATCAACAAATGAGACATGATTTTGGGACAGCAGATCCCATTTTGAGTTGACATCATGGCTAAATATAATGAAACTAACGGTGAGAAAAATACGAAGTATACATGAAATTGCTACGTCTGATGAATCGATATCTCCTAGTTAGTAATTTTTTCTTGTTTGTTTGATTGTTTTTTTTTTTTTTTCCTGGATAAGACCATACGTAAATTAAATGAGAAAGAACATCAACATCGACCAGAAGTATTCCAACTAAACAAGGCCCCGACTGAATAAAACCCTCCCTACTTTACGACCGAAGGACGTACAATTGTTGATGTATATGTGAACAGAAGTTAAAAAGGCCAGCGGTAATAATAATAGTAAAAAAGACAACTGTAATAATAATAGTAAAAAGGACAATCATAATAGCAATAGTAAAAAGGAGCAGCTGTAATAATAGTAAAAGGTGGTATTCTCACTACCTTTCAAGACCTATAAATAGAGGCTTTATTTATTCATTCGCTTCATCCCAAGACTTGGAAGCATTTTAAGTACTCTCTTCTAATTAAATTCTTTCTTTACTTTTTATTTCTTCTTTCAAAGGGAGTAGAGTTTTTTTTTTTGTGAAAGAGGAGGTTTCAAAGAGTAGTACTGTAAGGTGTGAATGAGAGAATACTTGTTAGAAAGTACTGATGTGTATTGGGGTCATTGGGTAGAAAAGAGGGAAATCTATATAATTGTAAAATCTTTTCATATAGTAAAATTCGTTTTTGAGAGATAGTAGTTTTTCTCCTAATTTGAGAGTTTTCTACTTAAATTCTTGTGTTGTGAGATTGGTTTCTATTTCCTGTTATTAGTTCTCTATTATTTTGACATTTCTTTAAGGTGAGATCTTAGAGCAGTGAATCTGGGTCGATCAGATTCCCAATAAGTGATATAAGAGCGGGGTTCTTCACTGCACTATAGCTTAGTATTAGTCTAAAAATTTCTGTGTAAGGAGATTGTGTTCAAGTGGGAGCATTTGGACCCTTTATTCTTTCTTAGAAATTTTTTTTAGCGATTTTTCAAGCTAGAAGTGCGAAGCGAGATATTAAGAAACAAGATTTCAATTCCGGTTAGAGCTGATGTGGAGAAATTCGATTAGAACATCAATTTTGGCTTGTGGTAAATACAAGTCGAGGATTTATTGATTCAATCTGGATTGCACAAAGTTTTGAAAGAAAGAGAGGCTTACAAGGACAAAGATTATGAGAAATCTAGCATGAGTGATAAGGACTGGGATGATCTAGATGATAGAGCTGTAAGTACGATATGTATGTGTTTGACCAAAAATATCCTTGCAAATGTGCTTTGAATAACGATGGCCAAAGATCTTTGGAGAAAGCTTGAAGAATTATAATAGGTGAAATGTGTCTCAAATCGAGTTTACTTGAAGGAGTAATTTTACACATTGCATATGAATAAAGGTATGAAAATTTTAGAACATCTAAGTATCTAGAATGATATTGTTTCTGATCTAGAGGCTATTGGAGTAGAGATTGAAGAAGAAGATAAGGCATTACAATTCATATGGTCTCTTCCATCTTCCTATGATCATACGAAACCTATTTTGGTGTATAAGAAAGCGACTAAAGTTTTTTCTGAGGTCACATGTAAACTTTAATCTGAAGAAAGAAGGCCGACAAATGGTGGAAGTAATGTTCTATCTAAAGACTTAGCATTGACAGTTAATACTAGGTAGAAAAACTCCATGAAGAAGAATGTAGTATGCTAAGGGTATGGATAATCTGGGCACCTGAAAAGAAATTGTCAAAAAGGTGGAGCAGGTTCGGCTAAAAGCTCCAAATATGATGATGCTGCTAATATTGTCTCCTATGATAGAGACGATGATCTTATCCTTTGATCATGATATATGCATCCTTATAGCATGCCGCTTATCTCCAAAAATTCCATGAAAAATGATGTGTCACAATTAGCGACAGCAAATTTGCATACAGTCATTGGTTTAGTATTGATGTAAGGTATGTACTGAATGATATCAATAGCTGATAGATTCCGAGAGAAGTCAAATGTGAAAGTCAACACCATAATTATCAGCAAGGTTCTTTCATCATAAGCCGAGATGAAATTCTTAGAATTCATTAATTCTAAGTGATATATATACTTATATGATGGAGTATGATTGTTAGTAAAGATAATAATAGTAACATAAACTATGAGATAAGACGTATGTTAAGACGTAATAAAAATCAAGTCTTCAAGTAGAAGATTGTTGATGTATGTGTAAACAAAAGTAAAGAGTGTAATCGTAATAGCAATAGAAAATAGGGCAATCATAATAACAATAGTGAAAAAGACATTAATAGCAATAGTGAAAAGGAGCAGCTGTAATAGCAATAGGAAAAAGTGATGTTTCCACTACCTTTCAAGGCCTATAAATAGAGGCTTTATTTTTTCATTCTCTTCATCCCAAAATTTGAAAGCATTTTAAGTTTTTTCTTTTAATTAAATCATTTCTTTTCTCTTTATTTCTCCTTTCAAAGAGAGTAGAGTTTCTTTACGAAAGATGAGGTTTCAAAGAGCGGCAGTACAAGACATAAATGAGAGAATACTTGTGAGAAAGTATTTGGATATATTAGGGTCATTGGGTAGAAAAGAGGAAAATCTATATGATTGTAGAATCTTTTTATATAGTGAAATTTTATTCTAAGAAACAGTGATTTTTCTTCTGATTTGGAAGTTTTCCACCTAAATTCTTGTGTTGTGAGATTGATTTCTATTCACTGTTAGTATTTCTTTATTATTTTGATATTTCTTTGAAGTGAGATCTTTAGAGCACTGAATCTGGGTTGGTCAGATTTCCAACAACAACATATATTAGTAACAAAAAAGAATGGAGGACTAATAGAAAGAAAAAAACTGAAAAACAATCTGAAAGCCACCACCCTAATGAGATAGGCATTTGAAAGTTTTGAGAATCTAACAAACACAGATTCATTGCATTTAGGATCTCAGTTTTACAAATATCAGAATAACAGAGAAATAAAAAACAAAAATAGAAACAATCACCGAATACAAGAATTTACGTAGAAAACATGAGAAAAACTACTGTCCTTAGAAAAGAATTCCATCTAAATTTCTCAACACTCTCACAAATACTCTCTCAACCACTACTCTTCGAACACTCCTCCTACACAAAGAAAACACTCTCTTTGAAAAAAAAATAGCACAAAAGAGAAAAAGAATGTGAGAAATAAGAAATTAAATCCATTTATGTAAAGCCGATATAAACAAATTCCAAGGCCCGAATGCGCCAAGGAACTTGATTATTTATATCTTTTCTTAATTAAATCAACAAATATTTAGTCTTGTTTCTATCAAAATTAAAGATGACACCATGCAATCACAATTCCAAGCACAAATCAAATGTTTAATATGATTCCGTGAATTACCGTGAGGAAGAGCGTGAAAGCAACTCTTGATAAATCCGTGACAATTACGAATATGTCCACCACAGCTCGAAGGACCCGAGTGCAAAGAGAATGCCCATTCGTAAAACCAGTAAACTAGTATGGTCTTAGATGCTTTGTTTACTATAGCTGGTAACAATTAAAGACTTGAGAATTATAAAAAAGAAAATCAAAGACAGTGTTAATGTGGCGCCAACCACTAAATTGTAGAGCTGTATAGCAGTGATGTCAAATCATCGACGAACCAAAAGAGTTTGTAAGTTTTTGATACAACAGTTCGTATAAAAATGACTCAATATTCAATATATAAATAAAACTAAAAAAAATATCATAATGCTTCATTTCTGAAGTTTCAATACAATAGACTGTCCCGTTAATTTTTCCTATTTAACCTCATTTTATTTTAAACCGAAAACAATTTAAAAATGTGTTGGAAAACATGAAATACCAAAATCAGATGGCATAAGAATACTATAAGTATAAATATACTATAAGAATACTATATTAGTTCATAATATAGTTCCATCGACAAATTGAAACCTGAATTTTAAGTATAAATATAATAACAGAGTCAACAACTCTCAAGATAAATATCCATGAGTATAACTCATCTCTTATACCATCAGTTATAGAGCAATGACGATCTTTAGACATGAGTTAAATCAAATAGTAGGTCAAGACTCAACTGAGACCGCCATACTCAGTAAAAGTTCAAATAGAGGATCAACGACAAGAAATAGTAAGAATTTCAAATAATCAATACAGAAACTAATTTTAATGCAATCCCCTCATTAACATCATGAAGGAATGCATAAAGATCCAATCTTATCATTAATGGTCAACCGAGTGAACATTTAATACGCCATAATCCACTTACAAATCTAAGTAAAGCAAGAAGAATTTTTTTCTTCACTTGGTTTACGATTTGCGAACCATACTATTAAATATTTAATGCATGTCAGTTTTCATCCGAAACATAGTTAAACACAATTGAAATTTCTTAGAATTTCAAAATTTTTCCGAAATTTTCAAACAAGAGAACCAAATCCCCTGATCCTCCTCTTCGTGTGTGACAGCGGTATTGGGTAGCGGTGCTGGGGTGGCTCGGCCGCAGTGAAGAAAAAATAATATGGATAGGCCTCTGTGTCTAAACCATATGCTTGTATAAAAATTTATACAGGCTGGTGAAATATAATATTCTTTTTTATTTGAGGGAACTGGCCATTGAAATATTAGTCAGCTAAATTTAAGTTTTTCCATACTTATTGTCACGCTCCACTCTTGAAGAGCACCACGTACCTAAAAGACAAAGCCTCGTAGGCATACAAAATATTTATCTATAATCCTTGATAATAAAAGCTAATTAAACTCTAACAATTAACCATAAATTATATAAAAGTCAATAATATCTAATAATCTAATAATTCATAATGATCAACTTTTTGAATTTTTAAATTTTCTGAACAAGGATGAACGATTTTGTCTCTTCCAATTAAGAACTTTAATGCATTTCAATCACTACTAAACAAGTTATCTTTCTATCAATTTCATAACTGATGTTCCTTAAAACCTGGGAGAGAAAAATAAAAAGGTGAGCTTAACAACCTAGTAAGTAACTAGTAATCTTAATTAGCTAGATCAAGTATATATTCTTTGAAAAAGTTCAATAATATATTTAAAAATAAAATCAATTTTAGAATGTAATAATTTTCAAGATAATCAAATGAAATTGTTTGAAAAATTACTTAAAAAAATACATGAAGTACGTTTTCAAAACTTGTCGTTTCATTCTCATTCAATAATCAGTAATACTTTTAAATTATTTCTCAACAATTTTTGACGACTATGGCTACACTTAATCCCTGTGACCAGATCTCAATTTATTATGCTTAATCCCTTTAACTAGGTTCACATTTATTATATTTGACCTATATAGCTAAGTTCACATTTACTATATTTAACCCCTTTAGCTAGATCTAAATTCAGTCTGCACTGTCCACATATAACCCTTGTGGAATAAGTCAATATTGGATAGTTACTAAAGAGAATTTCAAAACATATTCATATGCAATAATTAACAATGTACAATGTAAGTTATTTAAAGGTTTTAACAATGTACTCGTCTGTTGTCTTTCACAATGTTGTTGAAAGTAGAGAAGTTACAACCACATATTCTGCTCGTTGTTAATTTATCGGATGAGCATCATGGATGATGATATAACAACAAATATTGCATGTGGTAGATTGACGTGGATTGCTCAAGACTTTAACAACCATGGAATGCATGTTATTAAATGATTCTAACAATATTACATGTATATTATTATTTTGTTGCATTTTGTTTTTTGTAATTATTAGAATGCTTTAGCTAATCATCATATTTACTAATTCCATCACTAGTCCCATAAAGATCTAATAATCATAATTGCATCTTCATAATTCTGTATCCAAAAGCCAAAATTATATTAATAATAATGAAAATTCTCTATTACATATTTAGGAAAAAAGCTAACTGAAATATTTGTCCATAAACATAACCAGTACTATTATTGTTCTGAAATTCTTATATGAAAAGCAACCCACCTAAACACAAAACCAGAAAAGCAGCCTGATTAAATCTTCATAATGGAACAATATTCTAAGGTCTTAATCTATCCAAAAGAAATTCATTGTATCACTTGATTTGTTTAACCATAGTTGTGTTCATTGTTGCAACTGCAAAAGAGAAAAAAGAAAAGGTATAGTTATATCAGACAAATGGACTCTTCATCTAATCACTTATATCTTATGTAGTTAATACAATGTGCTAATGACTATCTCTTGCATATTTTATTTTACCGCTTGCAGTAATATGATACAACTTTTTGGTTATGCAAGACTACTTCACAAAGTGTCTATAAGTACTTGATGCTAATCCGTGGGCCTAAATGCGTTAACGTTTGGATTATTCACCATATCAACTCAAACTTTCCAACAACCTCTTCCTAAAGGCATATGATGAACTTTTGATGCAGGGTCCACTGATGTAATTTTTCCTTCAGTCACAATTTCTTCTGAATCAAAAAGATACCAATACAAAAGCTGATATTTTGCATTTTCATGCATTGTACCACTTTTTTTTTTGTGACTAAACAAATAAAATGCATACAATAATAATGTCATACATCATTGTATCACCGTACCACTGTACCACTTTTTTTTTTACTATATTATTATAATCATTTCAAAATAGTTTTCAATAATAATAAATTCATATACTTGATTCATATTTTTATTTTTGTACATTATTTTTGTACAAAACTATTATAAGATAGAAGTAAGATCCTTTTTAGATAAAGTGATTGTCTCAATAAAATAATTTTTTTTTTCAGTAAATGAACTTATTTGTAAAACGTATATTTGCACTTTAAATTATATTTTTTAATAAAATATTTTATAAACACGAGTTTATTAGAAACAATAAGATATCTAATTTTTGTACAAAAAGTTATTAGAAAATATCAAAGATTACTTACCTCGTTCACTTTGCCTATTTAATCAAAATAATCAAAATAATTATTCAGATCATATAAATCACATATAAGTATCAAAGCATTTAAATCATACTCTAATTACACTAAAAACAATGACTAGTTGCTACCCATGAATCTTCTATGGTTAACTCTATTTTTTCGTAGTAATCTCAATTTTCCACGATTCATAATAATTCTGACATCTCTTTCAAATCACTAAAATTAGGGGACGAGTTCTACTAATGACGAGGATCCTAAAAGTGCCAAGAATATGGATATGGAGTTTATAAGTAGGCCCTATGCAGCCGAATAAGCTGTAACTATGTTTTGCTAACAATGTCTAAAATGTCAAGTTTTTCCAAATTCGTAGTATTCATTTCAAAAGACCATAAATCTTTGATTATAAATCCGTTTTTGATGAATTATGTACCGTTCGAAAGCTAATTCGTAAGCTTTTCGACCATATAAAACATCCTAATTAAACCAGTAAAAGTCCCTGAAAATCTAGTCCCAACCTCTGCTGAATTTTTATATCTTAGTACAAAACTCAAAACTTTGCAACTTTTTATTTACTTAACCAAATCATTCAAGATTTGTCTTACCTAAATCTTAATAGCAATAGACTTCATTCTCTATTAGATTCATCCCCATAGTTTATAAATTATTAATGAGTAATTCAAAATCCTAACTCTAGATATTCAAGTGCAATCCCGAAATTAAACCAAAACATAAAACTTAATTAGTTAAGAGTTTATACCTTAATAATGAGTCTCAATAATCCATAAGAATAGTAATCTTCTTCTTCTTCTTTTTCTTCTTCTTCTTCTCATAACAGTTATCTCCTCTCTCTCTCTATTTTTTTAACAGAACGTAGTACAAAAAAAAACTGAATAGATTATTAAACTCTTAAGGTCTTATAGAAAGAAATATTCAATCACTAAATTAAACCCTAAAATCACTATTACTTGAGGATTATATGGCCTTTTTCATCCTTATATTATTTATTTAATATGAACAATTCTTTTTTTTTTCTTTCTTTGTACGAGTTGTTACACTTACATTTTATTTTCAAAAATAAAAAATAAAAATAAAACCTAATTAAATAATTTATTTTATTCCTTTTTGTGACATCCAATACTTACGGAAAAAACTTTAATTTCATTTCTATGTACATCTTCTCCTATCTTATCTCATCTTCCTTTTTTATTTTTCCCCATCTTTTCTTTGCATCTTCCTTATCTCATCTCCCCTTTTTGCCCATTTTTCCCTTTTGCTGTTGTCTGCGCTAGAAAACTTTATAAGAGCAATTTGTGTCTTCAGGGCGCAATATTTTCAATAATTGATATTTTTTTATTTCATGGTGTACAATTATTCTCACAAAATTAATAGGTGCATTAATCATATCAATCAAATAAATGTTTTTTTTTTAATTTCTTTTGCTTTTTGCTATTTAATTAATGATGGGGATTTTTTTTTAAAGATTAATGACGGAGAATTTGAGATAGTAAGACTTCAAGTCTTTGTCAAAAGTTGCAAGTTAATTAAAAAATTATTATAATGGGATCCTTGTCTTCCCGTTAATACATATCCAGTGTCAAATAGAAACTACTATTCATTTATTTATAAAAGTTCGAAGGTGCATTCACGAAAACTACTCTATTAATCCGTGAAATTAAAAAAATAAAACTTCAATTTCACTCTTTAAACATCTAATTTTGCGAAAAAAAGGTTATGATTGACGGAAAAACTCTTCTCTGTAGTATTTCATAATCGAAATAATTTCTGAATATTAGTTTGAATTAGTTAAAAAAATTAATTAATTTATTTCAAATTTTAGATTATTTATAATCATTTTCTATTTATGTAGAAGTCGTTCCGAAATAATTTCTGTCTTAAAACACATAAAGGAAGAGTAGGTTTTCACAATCATAATTCTTTTTTTCACGAAAACTAATTTAATGTTCTGGTGTTGAAATTTAAATCTTGCGTTGCAATCTCAAGGAGTTGCAATCTCAAGGAGTGAAGTATAGTTTTGAAAAACACAAGGTTGAATTTATAAATATGAAAAACTTCAGAGAATATATTTATTGTAAAGAACCTTTAAACATTACAGCAACTTTTACAATACTTTTATATTTGTCTTTAAAAGGAAAAAAAAAAAACCTAAAACGGCAAATACGAAGCATAGATTCTACCACCACATCCCAACTGTCGGTACCACATTCAGAACAATTCTTTGCTCTCTAAAAACTCAAAATTAAATATCATTAAATAAAATAAAAAGGGTACAATTGGTACCAAATCATAGATGAAGTCTGAAACGAAAAAGCTGCTAACAAAGCAAACAACCCCATATAAAGAGAAGTTCATATAAGCATGGACATTCCTATTGGATAGACCTTAAACAATGAACAATACTTTTATGTTAAAATAATCTAGTCTAGTACTGATTGAACCTTTTAACCAATAAATAGCAAAATTAATTAGATAATTTAGACTGAGGGCCAGTTAAATAGAAGAGTTAGTTGGGTACCAATTCTAGTTGGGATTTAGATGGCTTTTGATTTTGATGTCATAGTATTTATTTCCTTTTAAAAAGAAGAGGTCCGTAATTATGTTAGCAATGTTAACCGTAAACAATTGATTTCCGTGTGGAATCATTCTAACTTCAAAAAGTGATTAAAATAAATAAATAAGCAAAAAACACCCCTAAACTTTATTTCAAATATATTATACATGAAATACTTAACAACTCTAGATGCAACTATAGAAGCACATAATTACTTATTATTTATTTTGCATGAGCAAAGGTAATTTATGTGCTACGCTTTCTCATGCATACAAATCCACGGAACCCTTAATGATCTTATAATTAAGACTTCCTTAAGCGTGCAGTTTCTTTGTCAAGGAAATAACCAAGTTCACATACTGCCATTTTTCTTTCGCCATGGATTCAATGACCCTATCAGTGAATCTTGCAAACAGTTTATCCATAACAGTTTCTCCAAATTGTTTAACTAGAATAGGCTCGGCAACCGCTCTCATGTAATCGGAAACATATTTCCCTCTTTTTTGTTTAACAATAATGCTATTATTGTTTTTGCTAGTACTTGGTTCGTTGAATCCTGCGTCCCAAGGAATTTCGAAAGTATCGAGCTTCTGAAGAGAGAAAGATCCTTGTTCTTGAATCATCTTTTTCACTTCATTTGCAGTTGGAAAATATAATGGCATGTTGAAACTGTCCAGGCTTTCCTCCTCAATTATATTCTGAAATGGATTCAAATACGTTTAATAAATATATATATGTATATCTCGTTAAGTCGTTGATTATAAATGGAAAAAAAAAAAAGGAAGATAAATCTGTAAAACCTCCAAGACCATGTCGTTCAGTGCCTTTCCCATTATTTCCCAAATATTCTTAGGCTCATCACTTTTAATACTGCCAATTATTGTTATTATCATTCCACCACCTGGAACCATTTCCTCTGAACGACATCTCAAGAAAAGTGTGAAGTCCTCTTGAAACTGATCATAGTATGCATTGAAAACCATAGGAGGACTTCTCTTCGAAATGTAAATATTCCCTTTGTTCAGTGCCTCTCCTCTTTCGCTCACCAACCCATTTGGAACCTTCAAAACTCTAATTCTTTAGTAATGAAGAAAAAGAGAGAGTATATTTCTTGTTAAATATACACATTTAAAAGAAATAAAGAAATAAAAATAAATAAGTAGAACTCATGCATCCCAACGAAAGCAAACTTCAATTAGTCAACTGCAAAATTCTAGCGGCTAGTTATGTATACCTTGGACAACCAATGCATACCGTAAGAAGAATGAACGAGGTGCATTGAATTATCAGGGAAAAGCCTCCCATAGAAGCTCCCTGGAATCGCGGTAACGAAGCACGGTCCAAACGTTTCGCCCTTTTCTTTCTTCAGCCTCTCATAGAAGCTCGGAAGTGACCGGAAGACAGCGTTGAAATCGTTCCCCGGAAGATCGTTGAGGAAGAGTTGAAAAGTTGGTGGCTGCTTCTGGTTGAAGCATTGGTAGATTGCCTCGATGATATCCAAAATGTAGGATAACACCGCCAGTGTGTTGGGGCCAGAGGAGCAGCCCAAGTCCGCTATTCTCAGACACTCCGGGAAGACCCTACGGCACACCTCAATAACACTTTCTTCCACTGTTGGTCTCGCTCTGGAAATCACCACGTTCTGTAATAATCATCATCAATTATATTTGAGTGTCACGCGAAAGAAACGAAGAGTTCACAATTTTCCCTTTTCCTAAACGAACAATATTAATTGCCAGGCAGTAGATGTAACTATGTATACAATTGTACTTTTTTTCTAATTATTAAAAAAAATAGTAGTGTAAACAATAGAAATTGAAGAGGTATCAAAATTCTACAAATTATACATTACTACTGTACCAACTAACAATTTAATAATTATGCAGAATTCAACAATGTGACACACCGCTAAGTCTTAACAAAGTTATGTAGTGCTTACAATTTGTGCCCTTTATATACCAATTATTATACATTTTCTTGACAGTATACGTAATATATATACTTTAGTGAATAATATCTCAGTTTGGGAAGGGATATGATCCAAATTCCGAAATTAGTAGATTTCCAACTGGGTTGGCTCCCAAGCTAATGTACATAATATATAACATATATATTTAGCCTTTGCCAGAGTGAAATGAGATATATATATATATATATATATGGTTGCCAATCCAATAGGTATTTTTTTTCTTTACTTATGGGTAGGTATTTTTTTTTTAGTCATTGGATCACCATCTAATAGTGATCTAATGGCTAGAATGAAGTGCATAAAAAGACGTGCATCATTAATGCTTTTTCTCTCTCTTACTTTTTACAATAAAAAAATGTGCATGCTAAATTTTCATTGGCCAAATTGATACCTATGCATAGGTAAAAAAAAAAAATACCTACTGAATTGGTGCCCATATATGTATATATATATATATATTAAGGGTATGTACATACTTGAAGTGAGGAGTTGTTTGCATAGCTAGTTTTTCCGACACCTCCGTTCATGTGGAGGACTTGCTCTACATTCATTGTTGGTTTTGCTATATTTTTCTTTAAGTGAGAAGATGAAAAGCTAAGGTGCTCATATAACTAAGTGGAAGAGCTATTTATAATGGCGCACTGATACCTACGCAAGTTTAGATGACATGCCTCACCAACAAAAAATCTACACCAGCACGTGGTTCACATTTTTCTGAGCTCGATCTCTCTCTCTCTCTCTCTCCTCGCTAAATGATAAGCTCATTTGACGTGGTCCCATGACAGAAGGTGTAGCCGCGTACATTATTCTTTTTTTTTTTGTTTGAATACGTTGTTAAGTGATGAAACAAAATGAAGTGTATTTGATCCTGAAGAGCATCCAAAATCTGCAATTCTTAGGCAATCAGAGAAAGTGTCCAAGTAAAGCTATCTTACGCTTTCTTCCAAAATAGGCTCTGCCTTAAACATCACCTGTTTCTGCAATCAAAAAACAAAAAACATAAATGTTAAAGGAACTAATGTGAATTTAGGATTTTTACAATATTTTTACAATACACATATGGTAAATATAAAGAATTGTTGCTTTAGGCTCTCAACGTTTGATTAACATCCTCGAAGTAATTGAAATACACCCAATTAATTGTTGAGCTTACTGGGTTGTTTCCTACTGAAATAAATTTGTGGTATGTAATAAGGGAGATAAGATGAGAGACCTGAAAAGTCTGTTTATTTAGTGAAGATTTTTGCCGTAAAATCCTAAATTTTTATAAGGGTAATTAAGTAATTTTACTTCAAGGACAATTTGGCAATTATATATTTTTGGATTAATTAAATAAAAATGAAATAAATTTAGTATTGAATCTAGATATTATTAAGTCTAGGTACATTTGGGGCAAAAGTGAAAAAGAAATTACAAATCGGGGACAAAAGTATAATTAAGGAGGGACTAAAGTGAAAGAATCCTTTTAAAATTGTGGCCAAAGTGGAATTTCAGAAATTTTTTGTCAGCCAAATCAGATTGCGCTATGTGTCCCACTGCTACAGTTTTCAAAAATTACATAAAAGCCCCAATTTTCTTCTTTCTTCTCTGCGGAAGCCCCCGAGATTTATTCTCTGCCACTGTTCACCTGAGGCTCCTCCGGCCACCATACCGCCCGACGCGCCATCCCGCATCCTTGCCCAGCCACCGACGAAACCACGCCCAGTGCCGCCATCTCACTCTGCCGCTCCTCGCTGGAGAAAAGGCCGCCCAAAATTAGAGCTACCAGACGGTTTTTCACCCGTTGATCTACTGTCCGACGTCCGATCACCACACCACTACTATCGTTGGATTCGTCTCGACTCCAGCTTTCATTTTTAACCACTCTCGGCCTCCAATTCGGTTCCATTGAGAAGTTGACTACTGTAACAATTTTATAATATTTAAATTTGTGGTATTTTTGTAATTATTTCAGAATATGTTATTTTTTCCGAGAAAATTTTACCACTTGATAGAGGAGTTTGAAACATGAAATTTCATGATTTTGAAGTGTTAAAATGAAAACTGGAAGATCGTTAATTATCAAGATGAAAATGTGGTATTTTTCTAATTCTTTTCAAAATATGGTATTTTTATAATTTTCAGATTTTTGAGCTCATTTAGTGTTCGGGACCTCAAAATTAAGTTTTGACTTCGAATTTAGACTCAGTGAGTTCGGGACATGAAGTTTGATATAAATTACCACTATTTTCAGAAGTGGCACGAAAATCAAGAAATAGCTTGTGAATTGCACCGTTTTGCGTGCCACGGGCCGGTCCCATAGCGGGACCTATTTTCGACAAACTTTATATCTAAACCAATATTTTTTGGTGTCCTGAATTCAGTGGTGACCTCTTTTTCTCAATCCGAGACTCTGTTTGAAAAATCAACTTTTCAAATGAACGTGACTAGATTCGAAAATAACTATCCGAATAACCCGGTGATCGATTGAGGATATTTCTACCGTCGTTAGCTCAGCATAACTACTATTTCGAGGTAGGAGATTCAATTTCCTTGTTTTCTTTTATTTCATTAAAATTGGAATTTATTCTGAAAAATGAAATTTCGTGATTTTATTTAATTGAATTATTTGAATAGTTATTTAAATGAACTATGAATTTGTGAAATATTGTAGACTGTTTTATATATTTTTACATATGAGTTTATACTAGTTTTATATTTAGAATTTGGTAAAACCATAAAAACTGTACTTTTGGATTTTTAAGTACAAAATAGATTTTTAATTAAAAATCAGAGCATGTCTAGAATGTTAAACTACTCTATGGTTATCTGACACTCCAAATATTGCACATTTCATATAATCATGCATGAGAGTGGTCTTAGGCATCACGGTATTGTAGTAGGCAGACTAGTACACCTGCCTTCGGTGAAAGCCCGTAAACCCACACGGGGTTTGTTTTCTGAATATCACTATTCGGTAGGTGTAGGCATTCGGTGCCCCTTCGGTTCTGTATGATTAGACACATGGGTGTCTCTCTAGTTTCCAAAGATAGATGTCAGGCAGAGAGCACTCGATACATATAGTATAAGTTGCTCTAGTCGTGATGAGAGGAAGAGAGCTCATGAGATATGTTGATTTATGAGATGTCCATTATGCTTATTTTAATTAAGACTTTTATATGTTTTGACCTAGATATCTGATTTTGGTTTTTGGTATAGTTTTCTGTAAATGGTTTAAATCTGTAATATTTATAGAAATACTTTCCAATACTACTAACCATGCAAATATTTTGAAATTTATAAAAAGACTTTCCCAAAAAGGGAAATTGGGTAAACTACTGGGCATTTTATGCTCATCCTCTCAACTTTCTCTACAGGTGGTGTCCAGTGTGACATTGACGGTTTTACAAGCGAAATAAGAAGTTATCGTTTATTCGTACTTTGAGACTTAGTAATGCTAGGAGTGTGAATACAAGATTCACGTTTAAGTCTTGTTAAATATATGGATATTGCTAGCATTCATGTTAAGTGTGTTACTTTGAAAATGTTTGTATTTATATATGCCATACTAGCTTGATGTTGAGGTGTGAATGATGATGCTCAGTTTATATTTGAAATTTAGTTTTTCTTATAATTTTTCAGTCTGTGTATATTGGTGACTATGAATTGTGGGATAGGTCCACTGGTTGGAATTCACAATATATTTGTTTTTTTTTTTAAATAAAAATAATTTCTAATTTTAGTGAATTTCCCCTTCTGACATTGGTAGTCTAGTTCCATTGATGTGGCCAGGCCAATATGCCTAGAAGGTACATATCCTCTTCCTTGTTTCCAAAATAATTTTCTCTACCTGCATGATTGTTATTATTATTATTATTTTTCTGACTAACATGTGCTTGTTGTCTCTCTATTGATTTATGTTTCATTATTTGTTCATGTCCTTTCAAAGCCAGAACAAATTGGTTATACTCTAGGTAGGATAAGGAGGTTCGCAAGTATTGCTAATAAAAAAATTTCATATTCTGGTCCAAGACCTCTAGCAAATCGGATGACTTTGTAAGTATCATCTATAGGCTTATTAATAATATTTTATGCTAAATTTTCACAAAATATTTTAAATATGCATAGATATTTATCAAGGGATAAGTTTCCTTTTTTTCAAAGATTTTTTTTTTTGATTTTAGGGAGGAGATGATCCTCTATGGATTTCCATATACCTTGTAGGTTAAATTTTGAATGTCTGATATGAGCAGCCCATGGTTCCTAGTAAGATCATGTGGTTAGAAGGCCATCATTATTGAGTCAGGTTGCAAACTCTGGATTGATTATTTCTTTCGCACTTTTTCAAACGATGATTTCACTTGGTTTTCCACTCTTCGTCAAGTGATCATATAAGTTAGATTTCCGTAAGAGAAGATTAGTTTGATTTAGCCCAATAGAAATTAAAGGCTTGAGAAATAGAGAAGTTTCAAGAGAGATTAAGTTCAGAGAGAGAGAAAGAGCGCTTTTCGAAGGAGCGGAATGGGCCATGCATGAGAGACTATTAAGAGGAACTAGAGAGCAGATATCCTTAGGTGATTAATCCTGGCTCTAACAGTTATATGTAATTAAGTGATAATCTTAATTAGGTGTGTGAGTCTCTTAGAAAGTGTTACACAAGTTGCAAAATTTGAGAAAAGAAGATCTCGACTTTCCTTAGAGGTGGCTTCTTGTTTTATTTTCTTTTCATGGTATTCATAGAGGACTTTAAAATTTTTACACAAATCTAGCTATCATCGGTTAAAAAGTTATAAATAAGAGAATAAAGGCATTGTCAAGAAAGACTACCTTAAGCTAATTCAGCTTGATTGAGGAGACAAGTAAACTATGTTTCAACCAGCATTATTAATTGTAAACATATTACTTCTCCATTTCTATGTTTTTTTTTTGAATGTTTTTCTTTAGTCTTTACTTCTAGGGAAAGGAAAACCATCAATTTCGAACAAAATTAAAG
Source organism: Parasponia andersonii (assembly GCA_002914805.1). Classification (NCBI taxonomy): domain Eukaryota; kingdom Viridiplantae; phylum Streptophyta; class Magnoliopsida; order Rosales; family Cannabaceae; genus Trema; species Trema andersonii. The sequence continues at coordinate 216,007 of JXTB01000090.1, forward strand.
CTTTATAGATAGCTAAGATTTGTACGTAGTTTGGGGTTGACCATAAGTTTCTACTAGCATAACCCAAAACCCGGGCTAGTGGGAGAAGGAGAATTTCGCAAAGATGAGAAATTCCTTGATTTATTTAAAAAGCGTCTAAAAAGTTTTAGTTTTATAAAACAGTCTGTTTTAGATAAAATATTTGGAATTTCCTCTCGTGAACCTCTCCCATGATTCATATACACCATTAAACATAAATCAAATAAATACAAAAAAAACGTAAATCAAATATAAGTTCAAGCATCATCATAATCCTAGTTAAGAATAGACACTAGAATGACATATATGTGTTCACAGACAAAAATAGAACGTAGTAATCTTGGTTTAATGCTAAAACAAAATCGAAGCAGTCCAAACACCATAAAAACACACTCCAAGTATTACTAAGATAACGAACTATAGTCAAGATGATCCTTTACTCCTCTTAATCTCCAAAGTCACACTAGACACCACCCGAGGAAGGGAGTGAGTATAAAATACCTAGTAGAAAAAATAATTGCCTTGACTGAAAACATTTTTTTTATGATGGAAAGATCCTGCACAGTTAGTTTAAATCCAAAACAAGTATATATATATATATATATATGGTTGCCAATCCAATAGGTATTTTTTTTCTTTACCTATGGGTAGGTATTTTTTTTTAGCCGTTGGATCACCATCTAATGGTGATCTAATGGTTATAATGAAGTGCATAAAAAGACGTGCATCATTAATGCTCTTTCTCTCTCTTACTTTTTATAATAAAAAAATGTATATGCTAAGTTTTTATTGGTCAAATTGATACCTATCCATAGGTAAAAAAAAAAAATACCTACTGGACTGGTGCCCTATATATATATATATATATATATATATTTCAAATCGAAAATCCACGTGTGTATATATATATATATATATGTATATAAAGCAGTATGATCAAAATCATCAATCCATATGCAAATGACACAAATCAACCCATACCCATAAGCTCACATCCTCTCATTTGTGGAACCCAGGATGATAGCATTAAGTGTACCTAACGCCTTGCTTGACACCTAAGCCCATACCCTGGAGAGAACACCCTTGTATCGCTTACTAAACCTAGTGAGACAACTGAATTGCCTACGCAAGTTAAATGGGGAGGTAATCAGAAGTAACAAAATCCCGCGAGAGTTTACGGACTCTACACCAACGGTGTGGCACACAACGCTACACTGTAAACCCACGATACTAACACGGTGCTCATGTATGATCCTATGACACGTGCAACACAAAACTGAAGTGTGAAAATAATCGTGTTCTGGTTTTTCAAGAAAATAAATATATTAAGTTTTTATAGAAAAATGGGCAGTATAACGGGCCTATTTTGATATACCCAAAATAATCTACACTGAGAAAATCCCTAGAGTAATACAGTATAAATATATATATATATATATATATATATATATATATATATATATCATANATAAATATATATATATATATATATATATATATATATATATATCATACCATCACAGTCCATCACATATGTTCAAGAAATTCAAAGCCCACATTTGTTCTTATATGTTGTTGAAAATAAGTTTTTTCCGAAAATAATATAAACGGAGGTAACCAAATCGTTACCTCATAAGAATAGCGATACCACGCAATTGAATCCTCAAGGTGTCATTGACGATCGTCTGGAAGGTTGAAAACCAATTCCATGCTCTCGACTGTCCTCTTGCGAAAAACTAACTTCTTAATGAAGCTTCAAATTCACAAACAGACTTCTTCATAGAATTCCTAGCACCTAAAATAGCTAGGTTAGACATATAACTTGTCCAATTTAGGTCTGGGCCCACACCAGACCGATGACACGTAAATCGAGACAATTCTTAGCCGATGAGAGAGAGAGAAAGAAGAGAGAGGGAGAGAAAATGATAGGGTCATGTAGCCATGTCTTATAGGGTTGTGTAATTTTTAAAAATTTCACAATAATCTCCAATTTTTCAAACCTCTTTCAAATTAGTCTCCTAAAAATTTCAATTTAGTCATTCCACGTAAAATTTTTATAAATTAATACCTCCGACATTATATCCAAAAAATTAGTAAAATATCTGAATTATCTTGAAAATTCTGAGTTTTTACATCTATACTTGCCAATAGTTTTCTATTTGGGTTAAAACTTCAATGCTTATCAGAGATTTCTTATCAAACACGGAAATCCTATAGTTTCGTGCATGCCAAGTAAAACGATCTTGAAAACTTTTCGAGTTTATTTATCTCTAAAATCAAATTAGAATCAATTTTCTGGAGCTTACATTTTCGAACCTTTTGAGTTTTTGCTTAAGATTTTTTTAAAAAATTTATATTTAATTATCTTTAGAAAATTTTTTTAAGTTAAATATGATATTTGATTTTTTTTTTTTCATTCGTGTTGTACATTTGTACTTGGAATATCAACAGGAATATTAATCACATTAAATGCCTGTCTAGCTTTTTTTTTTTTTAAAAAGTATTTTTTTTTTAAATACTTGAAGTGATGAGTTGTTTGCATAACTAGTGTGGCCGACACCACCATTCATGCGGAGGACTTGCTCTACTTCCATTATTTTTTTCTCTCTA
>JXTB01000090.1:227546-256450 GCA_002914805.1 Parasponia andersonii
TACTTGAAATATGATATATTCTTTATATTGGCAACTTTTGAAAGGATGTCAATTTAAGTCGGTTTTTCACGCTATAGTGATTATAACCACTCTTTCTTATTTGTTTCGTACTAAAGCGGATTATTGTAATTTCAGTAAAATAAGCCGAAAAAGAAAATGTTTCACTGACATAAGCACGTACAAAAAAGACATCACAGACACAAAAATTCTTAGGTTGAATTAATCTCACAAGAATATGTAGGATATAACGGATTTGTAACTTATTAGGGACAAAGTTATTCATCGACTAATATCAACACAATGGAAAAATAAAACGATTAGCAAACATTTCAGCTTTTATTAACAAAATTCAAATCGTCTATATATATATATATATATGTATGTGGTGGTAGTATAGAAGTAAATGTTTTTCCCCTGTAAATATGAAAACGAATTTTAATTATTAAATTTCAATTAGAGGTTTCATTCTCAACCATTTAATTAGAATCTAACAGTTCTTATGAGTTTTTCTATCGATAAAGAAAAACAAAAATCTTTATAGTATTATATATATATATAGGTGTGCGAGTTCTCGATGTGTTTTTGTTTTTACTAAACTAGTGTGTATTTTAGCTAGATCTGTCAAACGTATCGTACCATGTCAGACACAATTCATTAAAGTTGGACAAAAATACACTTTCGTACCATGTCGTGCTCACTTCTTACTCGTACCGTGCTATACACAAAATTCAAAATCACTAGCCCAGCACAGCCTATTGGCCCGTGCTTAAACTCGTCGTGATATATCGTGCTTCGTGTTGTGTTGTCTCAATCCACCTACCTGCAAATACTAATTTATTTGGGCCAAAATTAGCTTATTTAATTTGTAAAATTTATTTTATTTGAGTAATGTTTTATGAAATTTTTTTCCCTAATCATTCATTTGTAGACCAAAAAAAAAATTAACGTTATAAATTGAAAAAATATTTGAACACCAAAGAAGAAAAAAAATTATGAAATATTGAAAATGATAATTAATTATAAATTATCTCCTAATTAGGTTGACATTTGTATATTAAAAAAATAATTGAAAAGAATATGTATAATATGCTAACGTATCGTGCCTATGCGCTAGCATGTCATTCTGTGTTGTACTATACCTAGACATGTGTTATGTCATGCTAGCTTGGCCAGTTAGCCTGGTTAAGTTATGAGTCTAATATAACATACATAACTCGATTGTGCGTAGTACGACTCACATTATAACCTATTGTGTTATGCTTAAGCCGTATTGTCGTGCTAATTGATTGGACTGGCCTTTTTTATAGCTCTAATTTTAACCAAGTTAGAGATAATCTAGAATATCGAATTACACTTTTTCCATTCTAATTTTAGTTCATAAAATAAGATAAACTAATTTACTTCTATTTAAATATAAATTCATGTATATAATGCGCTTTTAGAATATTTTTTATATTTTTGTTTGGAATAAAAAAATTGTATTTAAATTACGCAAAATTGTGATTTTTTTCCTTCTTATACTCAATTTTAATGTTAGTATATTTTAATACGAAATGAAATCAATTTTTATATTAAATTTACATTACCTCTTTTACATAAATTTAGAATGTTATTTTTTCATCTTTTAATTTTGAAAAATTTTAATAACGTTATAGTATGATTTTTAATTTTCTTTATAGAATTCAAATATCAAATTTCTTACAATTTCAGTTGATGTTTCTATTTTAATTTATTTGATTATAGATGTCTAGTATCGTGAGTTTACTTTTTTTTTTTAGTTCAAAAATATCATTTGCTACTTTCTTCCCTATTCACAATTAATCATGGTTACTATAAAGTTTTCAGGGTCCAACAAAAGACAAAAATATAAAATAATCAAGTTAAGTTTTTATTCTTCACCACTAAACACTTATGCTAATTTAATTACCAAATTTCATACCTAACTATTTATCAAAATTACTAACCATAGGTAATCCACATACGTGCAATCACTCCGTTCTTTCCTTAAGTTGTATATTAACTAGACAAATGCCATAGCTAATTCTTCTTATTAGATGACCTCAGTAAATGCTCTTGATTTACTTGATAGAAGCATTAAACATAAAAAGATAAATTGATCAAGATTATAATCGTATAAACATGGATTTCTAACCTACATATCGTTCCTCAATATGATCAACACATCAAATGATTATATTAATCATAGATTTGCTACTAATTGATTCAAACAGAACAAACGTGTAATTTAAATCCTAGTTATAGAATCATATCAAGGTTTTCTAGTAAGACTCCTAAATAAACAAGATATTATTCATACAACAAATAGATATAAAAGGACCATCATAACTTTAAAATAGATAATAAATAGTATAAAACTGGAAAATCAAACTACAATCATATTTAGGGCTTAGATATCTCCCCTAATCTAACATAAAGCCTAATCTAGTATGCATACAAGAATAAACTACGAATCCATCCTGCTATAATGAATAAAAACTGAAAAAAAAAAAAAAAAGAAAAAGAACGATGAAGAACGATGCAGCTGTTTCCAAGCTAGCTCTCCTTATCACTCTCTATGTTTTAGATGTTTTTTGTGGCTCCTACTTATGAATGATTATCTCCTCCCATCTAAGATACAGGTTCCTATCTCCTCCCATCTGAGATACAGATTCCTATTTATAAAGAAATAGGTATAGAAGGTGTTTAGGTCGTGTCATTCACAAAATAAGAGTCTTAGGTTGTCAAAAATCCTTAAGTCTATGAGAAAACAAAAATTTTTCCGATTCCTAGGACCTCGGCGCTTGAATTCTGGCGCCCAAGCACTAGATCTCTGTCAGGTTTCTCAGTTTTTACAAAAATGCCACTTTTCAGCCCCTTTTTTAAGGTTTACAACTTTGGACCTCAACATTTTGATTTTTAGCCTGTTTTAGTACCAATTCAACACATTTTCACTCCTTCACTTCCAAAATACCTAGAAACACAAAAACAAATCAAATTAGTCTTAAATAAATATAAAAATCAACAAGTACGTAGTATTAAAAATAACCATCATTTAGGTACATTTTGATACCGATCACCACGCTTAGTTGAAAACGAGCTAGACTTCCCCTAACTCAGTTGTCAAGAATCACTCTCAGCTGCAACTTGAACTCCCTCGAGCTTGATGAGCCAAAAGAGTACCTGTCTTGCATAAAGGTTGAATCTCTCAAGCTATATATTGAAGAAGAAATGAAGAAATGAATAACTGTGGAGAAGCTTGTTGTCCTCCTATGGCGTCTCTAGTTTCAAATGTGGAATTTATCGTTTCCGAGAGTTCAAGGAAGAAGACGAATAGTACATATATTTATACAATGGAATCTCACAGCTTAACAAAATGATAGTAAATAACAATCCTTTAGTGTGCCCACACATCAGAATACACAAACTTTCTCAAAGTTTGCCAAAATAAAATAACTCATAGACAAAAAGTATATAGGAATATAATTTTATAGAATTTTCACTTTTTAAGACTCCAGCCACAAATTGATATGAGTATTATTCAAGGTGTGTCTGACGATATAAGATATGAATAGATTTTCCTTCTTTTTTTTTTTTTTCCTTTTTATATTATATCAGTGTATTTACTTTATTGTATAAGAGAAATATTTTTGTATTCGTATAGTTACCGTTCAATTAGTATATTAGAATTTAACATAAATAAATTTAATATTATTCACTAATTAAATAAGAATAATTTTAATTAAATAATAATAACTTATATATCGTATATGTTAATACTAATTAAAATTTACTAATTGAGATACTTAATATTATGCTTATTAAAAAGGGTGGAGAAACAAATAGTTCTTTGGTGACAGTAGAGGCACCAAAGGAATAAAGATAAACTAAGTTCTGTTAAATCCAACCAAAGAATCTACCTGTTTCATATATTAATATATGACAATATTGGGGACACCGGGACTGATAGTAATTACAAGAAATTCAAATTGAGGTATCTCACCTCATGTTTTAGTGTCGTGTTATTGTACAATTTCTGCTACTTTATAACTGTACTTGCTTTTTGGCCGTTAAGAATAACATTTACGATATTATTTATACGTGTGTTATTAGGGATAATATTAAAAAAAAATCCACTATCTTTAGTGTTTTATCAAGAAAAAAACCAACACATTTTTATTTACATCAAATTAAACATTTAGATTATATTTTCCTATCAAATAGAATCAAGTCTAGTGATGTCAAAACGGGGTGACACTAATGAGTCAGAACGGACACGACATGATTGTAAACTAGTATGTCATGACACAGCATGATTAATAGCTGTTTCAAGACTGGCATGGTATGATAAATAAACATACTTGGGTCGGCACGACAAGCACGATTAAGAAAAATAATTAGTTTGTAAAAATATATATATATTTATTTAAAATTTATAATAATTTTTTGCCATAATTTTAATACAATAAATTTGAAAACAATTAGAGAACAAAACCTAAGACTAAAATATTTGCCTAAGTAAAAATAATATATATTATAAATATTATGTCAATTCTATCTTTTTAAAGCAAAAAAGTTCAAAAATTTAATAAGTTTGAGCTAAAGAGTTTTAAAATATTAAGAATCTAATGTAAAACTCACATCCAATAAAATAATATGTTAAGAAAGAAAAATACAGTATACAGTATATATTTTGATATAATTTAAGTAGGCACCAATTTAGTTAGAATATACTTTAAATATAGAAATTTAAATTAATTATCATTACTCACGTACATTCTAATACTTCAATTTAGATTTATTTTTACATAAACATTATATCAATTTTCAAATAATTTCTTTCTATTATATAATAATTAACAATTCATAGTTCATAATTACTTAAAAGAAAATATGTCTAATAGTATTAAAACAATTGAATTTGAAAAAAAAAATTCAATAATGAGAATGATTATAGATAAAGAGCAATAAGAGTTTGAAAATAAAAATAATTAATGCTTAAAATCATATATGATATAAAAAAAAAATAGACAAGGTGAGCCATAAGAATAATATAATTAAAAATTCATGATTAGGCATAGAAATATTATAGTACCTAAAATGAGTATAATTAGTATAAAAATAGTATAATATCATAAATGAGCATGGTTAGGCACATAAAATAGCCTGATACTGAAACTGGGCATGATTAGGTCGGTAGTAGTATAATACTGAAAACGAGAATAATTAGGTATGAAAATAGACAAACACGATAATGAGACATTAACAACAAGATTACAACACAAAATCGAGCACATGTACAGTATAGGCATAGCATGAGCACATGCATATAACAAGTTGGGCACGAAATGACATAGTAATCGTGTCTGGATCAGCACGGACCTGGGCTGGCATGAAATAGGGCACGAATATTATGTTGCCAAATGCTCCTAGACTGGCATGTCATAGCCCAGTTAACATCTCTAAATTCAAGCCCATAACTTTGGTCAAAACTAAAACTTTATGTTATTTAAAACATACTTTTGCCCTTAAAACTCATAAAACACAATAAAAGAAAATTATTATTGATTAAATGGTTTAAATATTTGAAAACACTTAAAATAGAGGGAAAAACAAAAACAAAACTAGATTTTTTTTACATGGTATTTTTAAAAAAATTTTAATTCTCTTGCATAATCTAACTCTTCTTAGCTTTAATAATAATTATTTTTTCACTTAAAATGATTAGAAAAAAGGAAAAAAAAAACGAGGATGCTTTTTTATTTTTGTATTTAACTTTTGACATTCTATTTTTTAATTGCGTTAAATAATTGAAATTTTCTATATTTTTCATAATTATTATTTTTACCTTTTTTGCTTAAAAAAAGAAAAACAGAGGTCGGACGGCATTCTGGTGGCCAGAAAACCTCGCCGGAGGTGGAATTTTTGCGAGATCGTTGCGCCTTTGTCCGATGTCGAAATGAGGTGAGACCTACGGTGTTGGCTTCATCTTCAAAAGCTCTTTGATGCAGGATAGTGTGTTGGCAAAGGCAGGCAGTAGCACAGTAGCTAGAGGCAATGGCAAATCGGACATTTTCTTTCTTTTCTCTCTTCCTCAAGCCCTTTTTTATTAGAAATTTGAACTTTTAAGAGGTTTTAAAGTCAAATTCTGATCATGTAGCAATATAATAAAATAATCTAGATATTTTTATTATTTAAATCCAAAAATACTTAATTATAATTGTGCCATTGGTCTTAAAATATCTTAAATACCCCTTGAAAATTTCAGTTTTTACATCCTCTCCCCCTTAATGGAATTTTGTTTTCAAATTCAAATACAATACAAGGGTCAAAGTACAACCTCAAGTTGAAAGTTAAACAAATGAGGATTTTTTTGTACATTTCTTTCTCAAGCTCCAAAGTAGCTTCGTCTTCCTTGTGATGTTGCCAAGAGAGCCTTGACAAGCGATATCTCTCTATTTCGAAACACTTTGAGCTCTTGTCCCAATATTTGAATTGATTGTTCCTCATATGTTACATTTTCTTATAATGGCACTTCTACATACTAGATTACATGTGATGGGTCGGGCATATACTTTCTGAGCATCGAGACATGAAAAATATTGTGCACTCGACCTAATTGTAGAGGCAAATCCAAGCGATATACTACTGGCCCAATTCTAGCAGTAATCTCGAATAGTGTAGTATACCTTGGAGCCAATTTTCCTTTTAGTCCAAATCTAGTGATCCCATGCCTTGGCATAACTTTCAAAAATACTTGATTACCAACTTTGAACTTTATTTTGCATCTTTTTAGGTCTGCATAACTTTTTTGACGACTCTATATAATCTTGAGCCTTTCTCGAATCTTGAAAATTTTCTTAATAGTCTCTTATATCAATTCTAGCCCAAGAGTAACTGCTCCTCTACATCATCTCAACAAAAGGATGATCTATATGGTCTCCTATATAATACCTCATATAAAGCCATGCCAAGACTGGCTTGGTAGCTATTATTTTAAGTAAATTACACCAATGACAGATGATCATCCTAAATTCCATCAAAATCCAGTATACAAGAGCTAAGCATATCCTCTAGAGTCTGAATAGTCCTCTCAGATTGGCCATCTATTTGAGGATAATGAGTTGTACTGAGATTCATTTCTGTTCTTAAAGCTCTCTACAAAGCTTTCCAGAACTTAGATATAAATCTTTGGTCTCTATCAGAAACTATACTTGACGGCACTCCATGCAATTTAATAATATTGTCAATGTAGAGATGACTAAGCTTGTTGAGTGAAAATCAGACCTGATTGGTATGAAATGAGCAGTTTTTGTCATTCGATCAATTATCACCCAAACTGCATCTTTTTTTCTCCGAGTCGTTGGCAAACCCATCAGACCTATCATGCACTTATCCATAAAAGTAGCTACATCACACTTCATACCTTTCCACCGATATTGTCTTTTTAGATCATGGTACATCTTTGTACTATCAAGATGTACTATAAATTTGGACTTATAAGCTTCAATGAGAATAGTTTCTCTGATATGAGAATCATCAGCTACAACTAGCTTTCTTTTGAAAGGCAGAAATCCTTTTCTGTTGTACTCTAACCTTCCAATTGTTCACAACTTTCAAGTTGATTCTAGTTGATTCTTAATTCTTGATCTTGACATTGACTTTGTTGTACAATCTGGAGAAGTGCTAGTGTAGCCACAACATTATTAAGATAAGCAGCATTGCCGAACTCGAAGTACTGCAAATCATACTCATTAATTGCCACTATATTTTTCCATTCCTAAAAAATAAGTGTAGCTAAGATACCATGAGGTTTTTGACTCAAAGCATCAGCTATATCACTAGCTTTGCCAGTATGGTATTGCAGTTCAAAGTCATGTTCTTCTATGTATTCAACCCGTCTATGTTGCCTCAAGTTCAAATCACGTTGAGTGAAAAGATACTTCAAACTCTTGTGATCAGAGAACACGTCAAACATCACACCATATAGATAACATCTCCAAATCTTGAGAGTGAAAATCACTACTGCAAGTTCCAAGTCATGTGTAGGGTAATTCTTCTCATGTGGTTTCAACTGACGAGAAGCATAGGCAACTACTTTGCCATTATGCATCAAGACACATCCCAAACTAGAATAGGAAGCATCAATATACAATATAAGGTTTATTAATATTAGGAATCTCTTCTTTAGTTCCATAAAGGCTTCTTCACAATTATTATCCTAAGTGTACTTGACATCTTTTCTTGTTAATTTGGTCAAATGCAAGGCAATTCTTGAGAAATTCTCTACAAAATGACGACAGTAGCTTGCTAAACCTAGGAAACTTCTAATCTCAGTTACATTCTTCGATCTTTCCCACTTTAGAATACTCTCTTGAGAAATCACATGCCCCAATAATTTCACTTCTGTCATTTGGAAATCACATTTAGATTTCTTAGCATACAATTGATGTTCTCTCAAAATTTGAAGTACAATCCACAAATGTTCAGCATGCTCTTTTTGAGTCTTCGAGTATATCAAGATATTGTCAATAAAGATAACCACAAACCGATCAAGATAAGGTCTGAAAATTTTGTTCATGAGATCCATAAATGCTGTAGGAGCATTAGTCAGACCAAATGGCATAACTAGGAACTCAAAGTGACCATAGTAAGTCCTGAATGCAGTTTTTGATATATCTTCTTCTTGAATCTTCTCAGTAATTTTATGCTGGAGCCATGCTGTAGGCTGGAATAGAAACTGGTTAGGCTTTAGGAATCAAATTAATACACAACTTGCCAAGTGGTAGCCTCAGTAAATCCTCTAGAAAAATATCTGAAAACTTGCTAACCACTAATGCCCAGGGATATTGATCGTCAGTCTCTACATCACTACTAATAATAAACAGATTCCTGTAATATTCAAGTTTCTTTCTTCCACCCACATATGCTTTCAAAATAGGACTTGATCTCAAAGGATTCAATCGAACTTGATAAATAACAAGATATCCATCCTCAAGCAAAAGAGTAACTCTCTTTTTGAAACAATCAATATTGGCTCGATATTTGGATAATCAATCTATATTGAGAATCACATCAAATTGTTGCATAGGTAATATAATTAAATCAACTAATAGTTTTCTACCATTGATCAAGATAAAGCAATCATGATACACAATAGAGACCTCAACTACTTCACTCATTAGTGTACCGGAAGTCAAAATAGAATCCAACAAAAGACATTACAATCCTAATAATTGTGTAAATAACAAGGATATAAAGGAATGCATAACACCAATATGCCTAAGAGTGTGAGCTGAGAATCATACCATCAATAAGACCCTTGCTGATCAGTTCACGAGCATCCTCCACTCTAGTGACAGCAAAGGCTTGAGAAACAACTTTTTCTTTCCCTTTGTTCCCTCGCTCTTTATTGGGTTGGCTGCTACTAGCTCCTGGACTAGTACTAGGATATCCAAGTCTTCCTTGATTACTAAAAGTTTGTGAAGTCTAAAAATTCTAGGTGAAACTTGAACTCTGTGGCTACAACTAGCGGTAGTACTAGGAACCAAAGACTACTAGAAAGGAGAAGAGTTGAACTCCTGAGACTAGTTTTGGGCTAGTCTCATCTGATTGCCCCGGAATGGTATGGATGACAAGACTTCTTCTGATGGCCTTGCTAGCCATAGTGAAAGCAGTCGTACAGTCCAAACCATCATCTTCTAGAAAAAACAATACTCTGAGAACTCTGAGACTACAATTGGTCTTGGTTTCTCCTGTTAGCCTTCCTGTCATTTCCTTTTTCCTCGACTATTCCTTTGTAGTCGACTTATCAACTAGAAAGGCTTCAGCTTTTTATGTTGCAGCTACTAGATCAATCAAGTTGTCAAAGTTTTGAGTCACAATATTTTCTAGGATAGTTGGTCTCAGAGCTTCCATGAACTTGACTATCTGAAGGGTAGGGTTAGTTCCAAGTGCATTGGCACACTGTGCCAATTCTGTGAATCGGATATAGTACTCACTCATAGTCAAGTCACTTTACTTGAGTCACTTATACTCTCTGATCATAGCAGACCTATGACTAGCATTGGCATATTGATCTCTAAATAGTCCTTTAAAGATCTCCCAGGTCATCCCAGTCTCCTGTTGTGACAGCTTGACAGTTTCCCACGAATTACTCCATCAGTTAGTTTGTATATAGAAAATAACATTTGGAACTCAACATGTGTCCTAATGGTTGCAAAGGTTCTTTTAATTTCCCTGAGCCATCTTTTAGCTGCGGTGGGATCCAGTTTACCATTGAAAGTTGGCATACTCAACTTTACAAAATCTTTGAAAAAGCTAGCCTGACGAGCCTCAAGATCTCACTGAGCTCTTAGTCCCGGTATTTCCCGCATAGTATCATACAAATATGCTAATGGTTTCAGAATTCCTTGTTGTGGTGGAAGAGTATCAGTTCTTACCTCTTTCCTCAGTACTCTTCTTTTCGGAGGTATCTTACTAGCCTACATAAATATGTCAAAGTGTCAGTGAGACAATGATGTTGAAATTTTAAAACACCTATTTTTTTTTTGAAAATTATTTAAAATTTAAATGAACGGTGTCACATCCTAGGTAGATAAACAACTCTGCACTGATACCAAAATTTTCTGTCACGACCTAAACTCTAAGCTAGTAGCAGAAAAGGAATTTCATAAGTAGAAATTCAAAAATCATTAATTTGAAAAATTTATAAAATAATTTTAATAGTAAAATTCTTACAATTTTGTGATCACCATTAAATGTATATTATAATTGAAATTTATTAATACAAACTAAGCATCATCATTAGTAGTCTCATAATCTAGCATACTAAGTATACAGACCGTCTGTTAAATGGGCCCAGTAATATTTAATACAAGCTAAGATAAATAATATAGTTATTTTATATAGTTACCAATTTCCAGAACGATAACCAAGTCCTCACTTTTTTACTCTTGAGTTTAGTTCCTTTAAATCCATTTATAAATCAAGTTTATAAATCATTAATATCCAGAATAATCACATATTCGAAACCAAATCCAAAACCATATTATTATACATATCATACATCAATAAGAATATAAGTGAGCTCTCATCCCCTCAACATGGTCCTGTAATATCTCTGTAGTAGAGGTACCTAGCATCCTGACACTGCTCGTAGGCATATCAGCAAAAACCTATGCATGAACCTAGGTCTTTTGCCTAGCATTGTAGTAACTCACCGGCAATCTAAAATACCACGATGCTATAATGGAACTTAAGTGTGTGATCCTATGATATGTACAACAGATAATAGTATACAATAATCATGCATCTAATAATCAAATCATGCTTTAAAATCAAACTTTGCATTATTTTGGGATTTACTGTAATATAAGCAGCACACTGATATTTTATCTCAAAAACTAATATGTAAAAATGTATATAATAATCCACACAGTTCAACTACGGTATAACCTAACAATTAACAACAATTTCTTTAATCATCGTAAAATCACAATTTTTTATAAATAAATTTTAATGTAATTAAAATCTAAAATAGATATAAAAACTAGGAAATCGAAGCCCTACCTCGATATAGTAGTAATACTAGGTCAATAACGCTTGAAAAATCCCTCGTTAGTCACTCAGGCGCTTAAAAGGTAGTTTTCGGTTCTTGGTAAGTCCACTTTAAAAAGTGACTTGTCAACTAGAGCTCCAAATACAGAAATGGAGGTTATCATTGAATTCAGACCACTTTAAGATATTAGGTTAGATATTTATATCAAAGCACTGTGTCGTGGCACAAAAAACGGTATAGCTTTGTACACAAAACTCCAATTTTTGTTTCTCAATGAAACATAGTGATATTTTATATCAAAATTCATGTCTCGACCTCATCGAGTCCAAATTCGAAGTCAGAACTCAGTTTCGAGGTCCCTAGCATTAATTAAGCCCAAAAATGTGAGAATTTCATAAATACCACCTTTTGAAAATAATTAGAAAAATGTTCTCTTTTTCTAACTCCTATTTACTGTACTTATCGTTACCCTTTTTACTTTTACTAATAGTAATAATTCATGATTTTTAACCCTCTTTCACTTTATGTATTTATCTCAGGTAAATAAATGATTTAACTAAAATAATTATGTAAATATTATTTTTTACAAAGTTGGTAAAAACAATAAAAATGGTAAAAATTTACCGGAGAGGAATTTTGATGAGCAACTACTTGGAACTAGTTAGCGACGATGAGACGAGAGTCTACTTGCTAGAGGTGTCGAAAATGGAGGTCGAACGGCGCTCTGATGGTTGGACAACCTCGCTGGAGGCAGAATATTTGTGGGGTCGCTGCGGCTTCGTCTAACGTCGAAATGAGGAGAGACCGGTGTCGTTGGCTTCATCTTCGAAATCTCTTTGAAACAACCTAATGCATTGGCCAAGATAGATGGCAGTGCGGTGGCTAGAGTCAGCGGCAGATTAGACATTTTCTTTCTTTTCTGTCTTCTTCTAGCTCCTCTTTGCTAGAAATTTGAACTTCTGAGGAGTTTTAAAATAAATTTTGGATACTGTAGTAATATAATAAAATAATCCAAATATTTTAATTATTTAAATCCAAAAATACTTAATTACAATTGTGTCATTTGTCTTAAAATATCTTAAATAACCTTTAAAACTTTCAGCTTTTATATATTTTCTCTGAACCGCTTTTAAAAGATGACTGGAACATCTAGATTCAATCCTAATCATGACTCTAACAAGTATCTCTTTTGCACGCACAAAATGTGATCGAATATAATTTAAGACGAAGTACAAGGATCCTTGTGTTACACTATACAAGACAAATGAGTTTAGAGGTCAAAGGTTAAAAAGGGAGTTCAATGGTTCACAACCATTTTCTGCTCTCCGATTAGAGCGAGGAATAACACAAAAAAAAAACCACTTCTAATCAAGAACAAGACTAGAATACCCAAACTAGAAATCACCAATATAAAATATTAGTGCAAACTTCAATCTTTAATGCAAGCATCAAAACATGAGAAATTTCAAAAGCATTTCAAATCTCTTATCTAGTGTAAAATCTCATTAGAGAAAACCAAAGCAATGTTGATCCAAAGACTCTACAAGTCTTTAATATAAAAAAAAACTCCATGGACGCAATGCAATATCTTGGAAATATGCTATGACGACTGAAATCCACACTTAATGCCCCAGAAATAAGGCTCTAATAGGATAGGTTATCTAGTACCATCCTCGAGTGACGCTTATCTCCTATGCAACCTTACTTCAATTTTTAATAAAAACAATTTGTGAAAACCTTCTTTTTTTTTTTGTAAAAAGTATTGGGGATATGAATACTACACTAGTTCATAATATAGTTTCTCCCTGACCAAAGGTAAACTAAACTTAAACTTTGAGTACCCTTTCACAATATAGAGTAGAGTCCAATGACTCTAAGTAAAATCCATGAGTAGTCTTAGTCTAATTACTATTTCTCATATAACAATATCCATACAATATATAAATTAAACAAAATAAGGGATTTAAATCCAGCTCAATATCAACATTTAGCAAAAGTCTCATTCCATGCATATATAATGAAAATCTCTAATAGTCTCAAGCATCAATCTACAAAGTTGAGTTATACATAGTAACCATTTAGTAAAACAAACATGGAATGCATGAACAAGACATTAGCATATTTTCCACAATCAATAAACGGACATTTATTACGTAAACTGCACTTATTTGGTAAAATAACAAATGAGGCCATATTTAAATTACCATGGTCAATTTTTCTTCCAAAACTAATAAGACATTTGGGCCTCAATCCAAATCACCACTAAATACTATGGGGTGTTCTTTGTAGAGTTATAAATTACTTTCCAAAGTAGTCAAGCAAGTTTCTCAAAAAGTTTGAAAGTTCACACTTTTTTTTAAAAGGGAATTGGGGTGATTTAGAAAATATTAAAGTGTAAAATATTGTAAAAACATTTCTTCAAAGCAGGTGAAACAAACTCCAATTGTTACTTAATTGTTCAAATAAATATTAATAGTTATTAGAGATTTATACTAGACATAATAAACTAATTAACATATATATAGGCTACATGAATTTGGAAGCTACAACCAAATTTTCAAGAAGGAAGTCACATGCTAACATGCACGACTCAAGACCTGTCAATCATAAAACTAATGCATATAACTCAATGCATGTTACTGATTTGAAAATCAAGATTTCATTCTCCTCCTAAGTTATTTTTTTTTTCAACGCTGGAAGATTGATCAAAACCAATTACACTATGCTTAGAGTCCAATTAGCACAAGCTTTGCATTACTCCAATGAAATTTTATTGTCATCATAGAAAATCAAGTTAACATGAATCATTATACTAAATAATCCAACAAATACAAAAGAACTGTGCATTAACCAATAAGGTAACCCACATTAAAGCAAGCTTAGAAGAAAAACATAATTTGAACCATCAAATGCACGAGGCATAAGTGATAAGCTTCACAAGATTTAAATCGAAATTTCCATCTCTAACATTTTCACCAAACAAGGATTTTTATAATCCAAGCAGTCATATCAATTTCCATTCTCCAAGCAATATATTCTACATATTGTAAACCTTCAAATATACGCATGAATCTAAAGATTTTCCCCAAAATTTATTTTCAATACAAACCCAAAGTTTTTTGAGTAGTCAAACATGTAAATCAATTTACGAAAGCATTCATTTGATCTTTAATCAAGTATTAATTAGGGATTGGAAAATGTTTAGTAATCTACTAAGCCCAAAGTTTAAAATAGAACTTGAAAATTTTGATTTATGAATATACATTTATAAAAACAAATTACTTTGGTCTAGAGGTCTTTCAAATCAACACTTCTAAACGTAAAACAAAATCTTGTTAGTATACAAATAGGTTGGGTGACTTTGTAAAGTTTAGTCTCAAAGTAACATTTTAATTTAAAATAATACATCCTTTGACAAAGTGTATTACTTTCACCCCACCAATGCTTAAGTTTAAAATGTCCATAATTTCTTTAAAAACAAATATGTCACCTTAGTCAAATACAAGGTCTACATCATTCAAAATGCAAATTGTCAACTTGGCATTTTTTTTTTTAACAATTCCGAAACCAAATGACCCGATTTTTTAAAATCCCACCAAACTCTCAACAAGTCAAGAATTCTAAACCAAAGAACTACAATAATGAAACTTGGTGAAACTAAAGAAATACAATTACAATAGTTAGACAATATATTCAATTACCAAACCAAATAACTTAACTAATGAGTAGGCTATGTAAAAGTATCCTTAATACAGACACTAAAATATAGGACCAAGTCATAAGATATTTAAATCAAATGATCACGAAGATATCAATTGATCCAAGAAAATAAAGTCTCAATCACCTAAACACCAATGCATCATAAGCAGAAATCCCCAAGTAAAAATAACTACAAACAAATGTTGCAACCAAAAGCGATAACCAGAACCTGAGGGACAACACATAGACAATCCGTAAGAGAAGTAAAAACACAACAACCAAGGCGCAAGATACCAGATTGCTACCTTAGAACCTACGAGGTTCATGTAGCCTACAACTTGAATGGATATAAGAGTACAAGAACGAACATCCATTCGAAACGAAGAATTACGCTAAAAGTAGAAATCAATAGTCTAAGGCTGTGACTTTTAGTAATTTCAAATAAAAATAGTGATGAATAGTAGTTTCTAAAATTTTAGAAAAAATTATGTACTTGAAATTTAGGTTTAATCCTCCAAAGTAAGTAAATTATGAGATTGGAAAAATAAAAAAATATTTGATATTATTTACTAGTTTTAAATTTCTAATTAAATTTTTCATTTTAAGATGAAAGAAAATCTTAATTAACTAGTTTAAAATTTTTTTTTATTAAATCATGAAGTTTAATAAAACAGTTCAAATTAAAACCCTAGGCTTAATGTTCAAATAATTTACATAAAATCTTTTTATTTTCTAAGTACTCGATTTAATAACAAAAATCATCCTCATACAACTACTTAGTAAATATATTACTATTGGCTAAATAAATTTAATTTAGGAAAGAGAAATTGATACTGAGTACAAACCAATCAATGAAAAGGATTTGAAACTGCAAGCATATGCCAAACATGCTCGCTAAACCCACAGATTAACTATTACAAAATAGCTCAACACTTGAAATGGGAGGAAATAAGGGGTGAGCACAAGAATGCTCAATAGAAACTCAATCACCCGTTTGAGTGGATGCAATTTTATCAAACCTGCATGATTAATGCCTTTTCTAAAATCCATTTATAACCAAATTTATAAACAAATGGTATCCAGAAAAATCACATATTTAAAATCAAAGTCAAAAATCACAAGATTGTACATATCATAAATCAACCCATCCCATGAGCTCACACCCTTACATCACGAACTAGAGTAACTCATACTACGTATACTAAGTACTCTCTACGTGATATGTATCCCAGAAAAACGGAGGGATACCTATGTGTCGAAGCCTACCGAACCAGAGGGGCAACTGAATGCTTACACCTACCGAATGAGGATAATCAGAATAACCCCGCACGGGTTTACGGGTTCTCATCGAAGGCGGGTGTATTAGTCCGCCTACTACAATAATGCGATGCCTAAGATGTATCTCATGTGTGATCCGATGGTATATACAATATGTAACAAAATATGTATAATAACCATGCAATACATAATTAAATAATGCTTTAAAATTCAACTTGGTGCTATTCTGGGATTTACTATACATGGGCGGCACACCGTTATTTTACCCCATAGTCATAATATAAAATATGTATAAAATTCATACAGTCCAATCTCGACATAATCCAATAATTTTCAGCAATTTATCAAAATATCACTTTATTCACGATTTTTCACAAAAATAGTTATAATGAAAAATAATGAAGTTTATATAAAAATACGTGCATTATTAATATTTTTTCTTTCTTATTTTTTATAATAAAAAAATATGCATATTTAATATTTTTTTTTCTTATTTTTTATAATTAAAAAATATGCATGTTAAAGTACGAACTTTGTATAAACTCTGCTTATTTGAGTTGTTTTACTATTATTATTATTATTATTTTTTTGGGGAGAATTTAGTAAAATACATTTTGGTAAGTTGAACATTGAATTCTATCATTTTAGCTATTGAAAAATATATTGAAATCAGTAACCGACTGAAGGGTCATCCAACCGATAAATTGGTCCATTAGCAAATAACAGGATAAATTAAAACATATATAAAATCTGGTAATTGAATCACCGGGTTGCTCGGACAGTTGTTTTCGAATCTCGTCACATTCACTTGAAAAGTTGACTTTTCAAACGGAATCTCGGATTGATAAACAGAGGTTACCACTGAATTCAAAACACCCAAAAACATTAGTTTAGATATAAAGTTTGTCGAAAATTGGTCCCAGTACTGAACCGACCTATGGCACGCAAAACGGTGTAATTCCCATGCTATTTTCTCGATTTTTGTGCCACTTCAGATTATAGTGGCAATTTATATTAAACTTCATGTTCCGACCTCGCTGAGTCCAAATTCGAAGTCAGAACTCAGTTTCGTGGTTTTGAACATTAAATGGGCTCAAAAATCCAAAAATTATAAAAATACTATATTTTAAAAATAATTAGAAAAATATCACATTTTCATCTCGATAATTAACATTCTTCTGGTTAATGTTTAACACTTCAAAATCATGAAATTTCATGTTTCAAACGCCTCATTCATGTGGTAAAAGTTTCTCAGGAAAAATAACTCAATTCCGAAATAATTATGAAAATACCACAAAAATTAAATATTATAAAATATTGCTACAGTAGTTAACTTCTCACCGGAGCCGGGTTGGAGGCCAAGAGTGGTCGGAAATAAAAGCTGGAGTTGAGACTAGTCTAACGGTGGTGGTGGTGAGGTGATCGGACGTCGGAGGAGGAAACGGCGGGCGAAAAACCTGCTCGGTGGCACTAACTTCGGGTGCCCTTTTCTCCTGCGGAGAGCGGCGGTTCAAGGCGGCAGTATCCAACGCTGATTCGTCAGCATCTTTTGGTCACAGTGGGTGGGTGCATCGGGCACGGCGGTAGCAGGTGGCTCAGCGAATGAACAGTAACCGAGATGTGGTTTTGGGGGTCTTCTGTGGAGAAGAAAGAAGAAAAAGAAGGTTTTAATGCAAGCGAATGAACAGTAACCGAGATGTGGTTTTGGGGGTCTTCTGTGGAGAAGAAAGAAGAAAAAGAAGGTTTTAATGCAATTTTTGGAAACTGTAGCAGTGGGACACGTGGCATAATCTGATTCAACCAAAAAAAAACTTACTGAAATTCCACTTTGGCCACAAATTTTGAAACGATTCTTTCACTTTAGTACCTCCTTAATTATACTTTTGTCTCCGGTTTGAAATTTCTTTTTTCACTTTTGTCTCACATACACCTAGACTTTATCTTGTATAGATTCAACATCAAATTTATTTCAAATTCTTATTTAATTAATCCAAAAATACAAAATTACTAAATTGCCTTTGATTCTAAAATTACTTAATTACCCTTATAAAATTTAGGATTTTACAGTCTGGACATACTTATTCAAAGTTTTAGGTCAAATTGTATTATTTTATCCGGATAAAGGTTACGAAATGAACTATCCAATCAAAGATGTTCCTGAACGGAATTTGCCCCTAGAAATATGATCGTCTAATTTCGAACCCCGAAGGACGCGTGAAAAAAGTTTTTCTTACTTTAAAAATTGAAAGCTACGCATGAGGCACATGATATATATGGCTTAATGCATGGGGACAACAAAGCTTCTCCCATTACACTTTCCTGATAGGATTTATCTTCCATTTTGTTTTTCGGTCCTTTCTATCATTTTCTCCTTCGACTATTCGGAATAATTATTTTTGGAAAATGCTAAGCATGCATGAGTCATGACAATGACTATTTGAATCACTTCATATGATCACGTTTTTTTTTTTTTGGTATGTTTTTAAAATAATTGGTTTCTTGTTTTGTATGACTTTCTCTTATTATTATGTTAATATTTTGAATTAGGGTCGCATATGACAATCTAACTGTAAGAAGGTCCCAACAGAGTAAACAGATGCCAATAAAATTGATGATTTCCGTGTTAGCCAAAATATTCTTCTAACATGTAAAGGAACAAATAAATATTAAAATTGCAGTATGATGAACAAAAAACAATTACAATGTTATTTATAACAAAGCTATGAAATATAGAAAATACGGAGTTTTTGTAAGATACTTGAAGCCGCGTAAGGCTTATGTATCACACAATTCCCTAACAATAGATTCGTCTTCTCTCAATAGATACTTGACACTATAGGCATTCATCTTCTAGAGTATAACGGTTGATAAGCAGTAATTGTTACACTATGACACTACTCCAGCAAGCTTAAAAATGCCCAAAATTCATCATACTGAATCCTACACTTCAGCGAGAATTTTGAGAAGAGAAAAAAGTGGAAAGTTTCTTTTGTATGTATTTTTCCTAAAGAGAGGAGGGGTCAATTTCTAAGATTTATAAGGGCTATTACAAGTATGGAATTAACCATGATTTGATTAGAAAAACATTTTACTCTTAAAATTTTGATGTTTAGAAAAAACAAATTGAAGTCAGTTTGTAAGCAATAAAATTTATATATTTAATCTAGCGCATAACCGTTTTGTTTTAACATTTAGAAAAGAACTAAAATTTGTTTCTCTAAACAAAATAAATTTAATCCAAATTAATACAGCAAATTTGTAACTCGAAAATAAATTTAGCAATTTTAAAACTCTAAAATAAATTTGGAAGTTTTATTCTATTTTTGTAACTCAAAAAATTATTTTCATTTTTCCAACATTCCGTACTTTATTCCTTGACAAAAAAAAAACTTTAAGGGTTTTTATATAATAACGATATTACAAAGGGTAAAGTGCAAAAAAAATATCTTGAGATTTGAGTGTTCTATAATTTAAATCTTGAAATATAGACTCTGCAAAATAATAATTTGAGATTAAGAATTTTTAAAAATCAATATATTGAGTTGACTTCTTAAATAACATTAACTGATAAAAGACAATAATATTCTTAAAATTAAGGAGAATAATAAAAATTAATCCAATTTTAGTAAATGATATTATTGCTTTTTAGGTACTAAAATTGGTCAAAATCTCAGTTCAAATTATTAATTTTCAAAAATTCTTAATCCTAGGGTATTATTTTGCAGAATCCTAAATTTCAGGATTTAAATTACAAAATGCGCAAACTTTATAGTATTTTTTCATGATTCGCCATATTTCAAATGCAATAATAGTTCAAAGGTTCCAGCCTTTCAACAGAGGGGACTAAGCTATTTTGAACAATGAAATCACGTCAGTCCCCGTCCTAATTTTGATGGGAATTGAGAATCATGTATATCTTTACTTTGGGAATATTATTTTGTTTCTAACTTTTTAAACATGTGCTCTTTCAATAGTTATATTAGACTCAGATTTAGAAAGAAAAGAAAGCTTTTTTTGAAAATTTTATTTATATTTATGGTTTGAAAACATTCCTATTCATGGTTTGAAAAAACATCTTCAACCGCAAACACATGTTATAATGGCTGACTCAGAAAGTCCTATAATGCGTTTATGTTAGAAAATGTGTATGTAACACGCTTATAGTGAAATCTATTGTTAGAAAATACCAGACTTTCTTGAGTCATCTAAAATCATCTAAATTATCTTGTTTCTTTATCTTCTTCCTTCTTTCAACAAGATGAATGCATATATGTTAGTCCTCTAATTAGTTTAGACGATGTCAAAAATATTTCTTTCCCTGTTTTGATATTTAGTTATGTTAGGTCCACTTTTCAGATAAAGTTGAATTAAATAATTTAACCAATTATTCACCATGGTAATACAATACGTAGTCTCTCTACTTAAAGCTTCTAACAAGGCGCCTTCATATAGAGAGAGCAAGTCTTCATATGTTAGGGTTCTACAAAATAATAATTAAGAGCATTTAATGTTGATTAGAAGACTTGTAAGATCGGCCAAGTTTATTACCAAACTTAGAAAACTGATTTGGAAATTAATTAATGATTATGTCCATATATTGCAACATGATTTATCAATACAGTTATATTAGAACATAAAAGAAAACTTTAAGATTTTTTTTCTGAAACAAAACAGCCAACTACTCAAATCTTTTTAACAGCTTATATGACGAAGATTGATTTTAAATAATAAGAATCAGTATAAATAAATTAAAGAGTCTTCCATAAAAGATATTCACATAAAATATTCATTTAAAAAAATTTTCTTAAAAAAATATAGACAGATTCTCAAAACTAATTTTGTTAAGACGTACTCATTCTTATACAATTGAATCCGTCTATAACTCATTATGACTAGATATTTATAATTGACAATAACACAATTCGTGATCTAAAAGCATATAATAGACAGATATCAAAAAATTTAAACAAATTTAATATTTAATCGCATATTATAATATGATTAGTAAACCAGTCATATTGCAACAGAAAGTTGCCAATAGATTTTTCCTTCTAAGTTATATTATTTATGAGTAAAGTGCTTCTTGATTAGGATTGATGACTTCTCTTTTCGTAAAGTTTCTTTGTGGATGATCATTAATGGATCAAAAGAGTGAAGTAAAGATTAAACATAAAGACCTTGATAATTAGAATTGAATGATTAGCTATTTATTAATTTTCTCATTCTTGATGACGTTTTTCAACATGTTATGATTATAGAATACGGAACTAAATTAGGATGAAAAAGTAGTTCATGCAGGACAATTATGTAGTATACCATATTTCAAACAAGCCAGAAACAAATTCAAATATTTTTTTTCCCTTTTGTGTATGTACATTGGTGCAATTTTAAAAAACGGTATTTTAGTAATGTTTTTTTAAAACAATCTTGAACTCAATTATTTAGAGCAAAATCTTCTAATATTCTCTAAAACTAGTTCCAGTAGATAACAATTTTTTTTATCACGTGACATACACGTTTGTTGTAAACTCAAGGGTAAAATAGGGTTATCATAAAAAAAATATTTAAAGAAAAATGGAGAAGCAAAAAATAATATAAAATTGATTGCCTTGTATTTGAATGAAATCGTAGCTCTGAAGGCCAAAAAGTACTATTTCCGTTAATTCTTGCAAGATTTCACAAAAAGATTCCCATTCATATTTCCATTCAACACACCAAAAGTTTCAGACTTTTGCTATATTTTAGTATTCATTATAACCAAAGGTTAGAAGACAGTACTTTTCATCTATGGACAACGAGTCAAAACTCTAGACAATAACAAGGTTTCCAAAAAAAAAAAAAAAAAAAAGAAAACATTATAAAAAAAGAGATAAATGAAAAATATTATAAACCGAATATATGAACCATAGACAAAAGATATAAACTGAATTTGTTTACACATTCAGACGTCCATTTTTCGCAACAAAAACTGAAAAAATACGACAAAAAATACTAACCATAGTCAAGCTCAGGGTCACCATATCTTCTTCATATGGTCATAATTTCACTCAAAATAAATCCCAAGATCTCTTAAACTGACCAGATAGAAATTTGAAAACCTAATATCTCCAATATTTGAACACGAATTTAATTTGATTTTGACTCATAAAACTATTGAAAAGCCTTCTGAACGAAAATCATCTTTCTTTTTTTGCGCGTCTACCTACCAAAATCCGAACAAAAAAATAAAACCCACTCTTCACACTCACGATCATTTGTTTTCCCTTCAATATGAAACCAAAATACCGATTATGCCCTTAAGGTCACAATACGTATATGTTTTGTGATTAAAAAAAAAAAAAGTTAACGTCCCACAACCGAAAATTTAAGGCTGTGACTTTTAGTAATTTTAAGTGAAAATGGTGATGAATAGTAGTTTCTAAAATTTCAAAAAAATTTAAGTACTTGAAATTTAAGTTTAATCCTCAAAATTAAATAAATTACGATATAGGACAAATTTAAAATCATGATATTATCTATCAGTTTTAAATTTTAAAGTAAATTTTTCATTTTAAGACGAGCGAAAATCCTAATTAACTAGTTTAAAAAAAAAATTTTATTAATTCATAAAGTTTATTAAAACAGTTCAAATTAAAACCCTACGCTCAATGTTCAAATAATTTACATAAAATTATTTTTTTTAGTACTCGATTTAATTACAAAAATCATCCTCGTACATTTACTCAGTAAATATATTATTATTGGCTAAATAAATTTAACTTAGGAAAGGAAAATTGATACCGAGTACAAACCAACCAATGAAGAGGATTGGAATTACAAGCATATGCTAAATATGCTTGCCAAGCTACCAAAATAATTACCACAAAATAGGTCAATACTTGAAATGGGAGGAAGTAGGGGGTGAGCACGAGAATGCTCAGTAGAAACTCAATACTTTTTTTTTAGTGAATGTAATTTTATCAAATCTGCATGGTTAATGCTTTTTTCCGAAATCCATTTATAAACCAAATTTATAAAATAAGTGGTATCGAGGATAATCACATATTCAAAACCAAAGTCAAAAATCGAAACATTGTACATATCATAAATCAACCCATCCCATGAGCTCATACCATCACGTCACGAACTAGAGTAACTCGTACTACGTGTATTAAGTACTCTCTGCTTGATATTTATCTCAGAAAATCAGAGGGACACCTATGTGTCTAAGCCTACCGAACCGGAGGGGCAACTGAATGTTTACACCTACCGAATAAGAATAATCAGAAAATTCTCGCGCGGATTTGCGTGCTCTCACCGAAGGCGGGTGCACTAGTCCACCTACTACAACAATACAATGCCTAAGATATCTCTCATATGTGATCCTATGGTATGTATAACATGTAACAAAATATGCATAATAACCATACAATACATAACCAAACAATGCTTTAAAATTCAACTTGGCATTATTTTGGGATTTACTATATATGGGCAGCACACTGCTGTTTTACCCCATAATCATAATATAAAAATATGTATAAAATTCATACAGTCCAATCCTAGTATAATCCAATCATTTTCAGTAATTTATGAGAATATCATTTATTCACGATTTTCACAAAAATAGTTATAATGAGAATTTTAAAATTAAAACATATATAAAATCTGGTAGTTAAATCTTTATCCTAAGACTGTAGTTATGTTGGGCTAACGACGCTAGAAATATTCTCAATTGATCACCTAGTTGTTCAGACAGTCGTTCTCGAATCTCGTCACGTTCACTTGAAAAGTTGACTTTCCAAACGGAGTCTCATATTGAGAAATAGAGGTCACCATTGAATTCTAAACACCAAAACCATTCGGTTAGATATAAAGTTCGTCGAAAATGGGTCTCGATAAGGAACCGGCCTATGGAAAGCAAAACGGTGCAATTCACGAGATATTTTCTCAATTTTCGTGCCATTTCAGAAAATAGTAGTATTTTATATCAAAATGTAAGTCCCGACTTCACTGAGTCTAAATTCGAAGTCAGAAATCAGTTTCGAAGTCCCAAACATTAAATGGGCTCAAAAATCCAAAAAATATAAAAATACCACATTTTGAAAATTATTAGAAAAATACCACATTTTCATCCCGATAATTAACGATCTTCCGGTTACCATTTGACACTTCACAATCATGAGATTTCATGTTTCAAATTCCTCTTTCACATGGTAAAATTTTCTCGGGATAAATAACTCAATTCTGAAATAATTACGAAAATACTACAAAAATTAAATATTATAAAATTGCTACAGTAGTCAACTTCTCACTGGAGCCGAGTTGGAAAACACAGTTTGTATTACTTATGTCTGTGTTTGAGTGTGAGATGATCTATGATGTACGACTATTAAATAATTGTTTTAATTACGATATATGTTCAATGAGTGACGCATAACTGTGGGATTTTATTTTCAATTAAAAATTTTGTTGATGCCAGTTTTGAAAGGTTAGAGACCCTATGGCAAAATTTTGAATGAATTGAGTCTTTTTATTTAGTTCTTTTTGGTATTTCTAACTTATGAAATACCCATTCTGCCATTGACCCCGGCCTCGAGTCGTGATAGAAAATTTGGTATCAGAGCTCAGTTTTTAATTTAAAATACTTAGAGTTTGTCACTCATTAAACTAGATTGGACATTTCTTTTATATAAGTCATGCAAAATCATCATCTTGCTAATATGTTGGACATATTGAAATACAGATCAAGAAAATGCCTCCAAGAAGAAGAATGCATCAACCTGAGAGAGTACAAGATGTTCCTCCACAGTAAGACCCTTCTGCCTTTAATATTGTTGATGCTCTTCAACAAGCTATGCAGAGGATACCTGGTCTTATGACAAGGTCGACTGCTGAAAATGACCGATCTATAAGCTTCAGGGATTTTATTAAGCTAAACCCACTGAACTTTTATGGTGAACACGATCCCGTAGCTACACTAAGATGGCTTAGAAAAGTTAAGAAGAAATTTGATATCTTGGCAGTACCAGCAGAGTTTAGAGTAGGCGTTGCAATGTACTTGCTTCAGGATGCTGCTGATCATTGGTGGAACACTATTAAGTTGACTCCTGACGCCACCACTATGACTTGGGAACAGTTTGATGAACTGTTTAGAGGACAGTATGCCAATGACGATCATGTTAATGAGATGCTGAAATAGTACAATATCTTGCGCCAAGGTAGTATGACTGTTGATGAATACTATGTGAGGTTTGTGGAACTCTCCCAATATGCTCATACAACGGGAAACCATTCGAGATTGCAAATGGTTCATTTTATAACCAACTTAAGGTCAGAGATTCTTACCAGACTAGAGCTGTTTCCAATTACTACCCTTATCAAGATTTATGGTACAGCTTAGAGAATTGAAGCTACACTGATTAGTGATAAAGGAACTACTGATGGACATAAGGGAAAAGGTATAGACCGAAAAATGAAAAAGGGACGATGACAAGGACAGGGTTCACAAAGCAGCAGACGCAGTGACAGATTTGTTTCAACAGAAAGTGGGCATTTTACTCCGTATTCCTGCTACTATTGTGGTCAATAGGGCCATTTTAGAAGAAATTACCCCCAGCTTTTGCAGACTCCTTCACCAACCACCGAAGGACCACAAGGGAGTCAAGCAACTTCGATGCCCATCCTAGTCAGCAAACTAGGCCTGCTCATTTCTAAAGCTCAGCTCCGACTTTTAACTCTCCTATTTAGCATCAATATCGTCCTCGGGGTTCTACCTTCACCACATGATGCCAGACACCTCAGGCATCTAGAACACAAGGAGGTTATGGACAATCCTACAGTAGTACTCCTAGATTTAATAGTGGTTATCCGGGCAAAGGTAGAGGAAACAAAGGAAAGGGGAAAGCTCAAACCTATGCAGTCACCGGGACAGAAGGATATGATCAGCCTGGATCTAGAGTAGTTGATGGTATGATCTTACTTTATCACTCTTGGGCTCACGTATTATTTGATACTGGTGCATCACATTCCTTTATATCTATGTTGTTAACACGTTCCTTTATATCTATGTCATTTGCTAACATGTTGTGTTTAAAATCTGAAATCTTTGATCCTGCTTTGAATCTTGATACTCCTTTAGGAAATGTCAATGGTGTGTCTACTATATACAACTCTTGTTCTATCATCATTGATGGATGTGAGTTATTAGTTAATTTGATTATGACACCTATGAATCAATTTGATGTGATTCTTGGATGGATTTATTGTCCAAATATAGAGCAATAGTGGATTGTCATAGAAGAAATGTGACTCTTCATACTGAAGATGGTTATTTAGCTGTGTATCAAGCTAGTTTAAATCCAATACGCCTCAGTCCTCTCCTAAGAGCAAGTATTGGTGGGAGAAAGAAATTGGAATGTTATGGAAGCCTATTCACCATTGATAGGGAGATAGGAATTGCCGATAAATACCCATGGATATCAGTAGTTAGTGAATTTCCTGATGTCTTTCCAGAGGATTCACTTGGATTACCACCTGACAGAGAGATTGAATTCTGTATCGACTTAGTTTCTGGAACTCAACTAGTTTCTATTCCTGCTTATCGAATGGCCCCTGTAGAGATGATTGAATTAAGGGAACAACTAGATGACCTATCATCAAAAGGGTTCATCAGGAGTAGTACCTCACCTTGGGGTACTCCAGTTCTCTTTGCCAAGAAAGCTGATGGTACACTCAGACTTTGTGTAGACTACATAAAGCTAAACCAGCTTACGATAAAGAACAAATATCCTTTGCCAAGAATTGATGAGTTATTTCACCAACTCGGTGGATCCAAATTCTTTTCAAAGTTAGACTTGAGATCTGGGTATCACCAACTGAAGATTCGTAAAGAAGACATACCGAAAACTGCATTCAGGACTAGATATGGTCATTTTGAATTTTTGATTATACCTTTCAGATTGACAAATGCACCTGCAGCGTTCATGGACCTTATGAACAGAATCTTCAAGCCTTATTTGGATAGATTCGTGTTTGTGTTTATTGACAACATTTTGATTTATTCTAAGGCTCGGGAAGAGCATGCTGAACATTTAATGACCGTGCTTCAAACTTTGAGAGATCATCAGTTATTTGCCAAGAGATCAAAATGTGATTTCTGGATGATAGAAGTTAAATTCTTGAGCCATGTGATTTCTCAAAATGATATCTCAGTTGATCCGTCTAAGATAGAGTCTATTCTAGGATGGGAAAGACCGAGAAATGTTACTGAGGTGCGGAGTTTTCTTAGTTTAGCTGGTTATTATGGTCGTTTTGTAGAAAACTTCTCGAGTATTGCTTTGCCTTTAACTAAGTTAATGAGGAAAGATATTAAGTTTGCTTGGAATGACGAGTGTGAGACATCATTCATGAAATTGAAGGAAAAACTGACAATTGTACCTATCTAATTGTCCCTGATAGTAGTGAACCATATGTGGTGTATACTGACACTTCTGGTTTGGGATTGGGATGTGTTTTAATGCAAAATGGCCGGGTTGTAGCTTATGCTTCTCGTCAATTGAAACCTCATGAAAAGAACTATCCTGCTCATGATATAGAATTGGCGGCTGTAATATTTGCTCTCAAAATCTGGAGATGTTACTTGTATGGTATTAAGTTTGATATTTACTCCGATCACAAGAATTTGAAATACCTCTTCAGTCAATGAGACTTGAATTTGAGACAAAGAAGATGGATTGAATATATAGAGAATTATGATTTCAATCTTCAGTATCATCCTGGAAAGGCAAATGTGGTAGTAGATGTCTTGAGCCGTAAATCTCATAGTATACTTGCTTATTTGATACTTGAAGAGTAGAAAAATTCAGTCTCTTTTGGTGATTATAATTTAGAGTATTCCGAGAGAAACTATATTGCTTGTGTTAGTAATGTAGTGGCTACTCCTTCTCTTCTTCAGATAGCTCAACAAAGTCAATGGCAAGATCAAGAATTAAAGAAAATCTGGAGCCAAATTCAGAATGGTGTACAACTAGATAGTTAGAGTACTAATAGAGAAGGATTTGTACTATTTAATGGAAAGTAAGCTGTAGCTAATAATCCACACCTTCGAGAGATATCTTGACTGAAGCTCACAAATCTAAATTTACAATACATCTAGTAGTACTAAGATGTACCATGATTTAAAGAGACAATATTGGTGGAAAGGCATGAAATGAGACGTAGCCACTTTTGTGGCTAAGTGTATAACTTGTCAGCAAGTAAAAGCATAACATCAAAAACTTGCTGGATTACTTCAGCCATTGCCTATTCCAGAATAGAAATGGGATAAGATCACTATGGATTTTGTAACAGGATTGCCGAGAACTCAAAGGAAAAATGATGCAATTTGGGT